>JAODLL010048013.1:0-19815 GCA_026546735.1 Forbesichthys agassizii | reverse complement strand
TATATATAAATAAAAAACGTTCTAGTTTATGAGATACCTATTTTCCTTGAAGTGGAAATACAGGCTGTCGGTTGGGAATACGTAACACAGCAGGGGCACATTACCTCTCCCTTGGGCTTGGGTTGAGCACCTTAACAAATTGATTCAAGTCGTATGTTTCAATGTATCAGTGTGTCGGGGGATAGAGTACTGTAGGTAAACCCTACAGCTCCACTTCAAGGTCTGCTCATTTTTAGAGGTTGTCACTAAAAGTATCTCTCCTTATCAGCATACAGAGCTGTTGGTATATTTCCAGTATTCATTCTCTCTACGAGCCATTTCTTTATAATTTCCTATGAACAGGATATTGCAAACATGAACATATTTTAAACTAACTTTAGTCTGATATTCAGACTGAATGGCCCCTTCATTATCCCTCCATTTTTCAATTTGAAATTGCCTTCTTATCAATTTTTTGTAGGTGGAGGATTTTCTGTTCTCTTTAATCAATCATAGTGACTGACATATCTGGCCACACTGAAGAGTGCTGTTCTCATGTAGGAGTAGTTATTGTTGTAAATCATTATAAAACAGTATTTATATAATATGTGGCTGTTACTATTTATTTATATGATCTATCTTGTTCTGGCAATGCTTGATAACTTCACTACCTAACAAATGTACTTAATGGTTAAAATGTTTCAAATCCTGTAAAAAAAAAGACGCTGAAAATGTTTTCAGTTGCTCTGTGATTTTTTTTAATTTTTTTTACATAAGTTCATCATAAGTAAATGTTCCATGTACTGTATAGAAAGATGTTTTAATTAAAGTGACACGCCAAAGGTTAATGCAGTCATTTTGATGCCTAATTGTATGATTCTCAGAAAATACCTTGTTTTAAATGAGAAAACCAAATCCCAGATGGCTTAGCTCAGTTCAGAAAATAAATTAATGATATGCCTTTCATCTCCTTGTTCAATATTATAATAATAATATAATATACAATATGTAATATACATTCTATTCAATATATTGTATAATATGTGCAAAAAAAACACAACAAACATTTGCTTATATTTTGTATAGATGTACGTATTCACAGTTAGTAATATAGTGAGAAAATTGTACTTTAGCTCAATACATCTTCACCCAGGTACTGTAATCCTTTTTACAATTAGGTGGGCCATACTGCAGGATGGTACGATCTGGGCCGATGTGTGTGCGCACGTGTGTGTGTGTGTGTGTGTGTGTGTGTGTGTGTGTGTATGCGTGTGTGTGCATGTGCGTGTGAGTAGAGGGATGTTGGCAGACTCCTGTCAAGCCAGTAGATCAAAGTCCTGTTTCCACCACAATGGCACAGCACGAGACAGAGAGAGACAGACAGAGACAGACAGACAGACAGAGATAAATCTTGGAAAGACAGCTTAAACCTCCTCCGTTCACGTTTTAAAGCCAAGCCCAGACTGATCATACAGTATAGCACTATGAAGCACGCTAGTCAGCCAGACGAGGCTTTTTGTGTCAGGATCACCACATCTTAATGTATTGTGTGACAGTGAGCACATACTGCAGCAGTTCTCCATGCCAACAAAAAATACAAAATAATAATACAAACAAGTTGTATGTCTTTCGTACATACATGTATATTCATGCAGTGCCTTTTCTTTTTTCAACTTAACAATAATTCAGAAATTGTAAGGGATTTTGAAATCAATTCCTAAAAAATTCTTACTTACCTGTCTGTCAAACACATTCACACTCCAGTGCATTTACTCTCGCTCAGTGTCCAGGGGGTTGCTCTCTCCCAGGAGCCACTATATCCGCTGGTCGCTTGGTGAGGCTTTTTTGCACCAGCAATACGGTGTACGCATGAAATCCTGGATTTTGCTACAGGCATTTTCCATGTCAGTTGATATGTTTGGACATTAAAATAATGCCACAGCCCAGGAACAGCAATAAAGCTATGCAGACAAGACAAAAAAACACACACACAATACTTTATTCACTGTTTGGGATTGGTGTTGCCACTGAGGATGGCCCTTGAGCAAGCTCCAACCAGTGGTGTGAATGTCATCAATATAATACGTTCTTAGTGTTTATGGTCCAAATTAAAAAATAATTTCTTTAAACATGATGACTCACAATTTGCTGCCTGTTGAGGGTTATGACACACCCCGTCTCTTCATGGACGTACTGTACATACCGTTCTTGAATATTGGTTCAGAAGGCATTTCTTCAAACATGTTTCCAATACATCATTTATAGGATATTTTGGGGACCCCCTTCCCACACACACACTATTTTAATGAATTATTCATCATTTTTGCGTCATACTTTCCTTGATAATCCAGGTTGCAGATGTAAACGCATGCATAGCACGGTTAATTAAGTAATAACATAGAAAGTGCTTGAGGGCACTGCTATGTTTTATAGGCCCCTGAAAAGATGTTAGCCTGGTTGTGAAGTATTACTAGTGTCTCTGAAGGGCCTCTCTCATATCCGGGGCCCCTGCGAGATCCAAACGTTACCTGTTCACATTGATGGGAGCCTTGTTGAGATAGGGTTTAAAGCTGAGAAAGTTCAATCACTTTTTGTGGAGTCTGATAAAATATAAATAAAAGACCAATTTGTTACGTATTCACTGCCATAACATTTAGCTTACAACAATCTACCAGTACTTAGTCTGTATCAACTTTGCTAATCTTTTCTAATCTTTACAAGAGAAAAATCAAAATAGTCAAATACAGCTAGACTGAAGCTCAACCCTTTTCAACCAAAAGAAATGCCTTAATGTAGAAAAAAGAAAAGAAAAATAATCAACGTATAAACACAGCCATGTGGGGCGTTAAGAAGTAACATGACTAGAGAGAGGGTCAGGGGTGTCACGGGTTGGGGGTATCTCTGACTTAGTTTAATCTAACTGCTAAAGTCACTGATTGTCGAATCATGTTTTTTTTGTTTTTATACATATGGGACTACTAGCCTACATAAAAGAGGAATATAACACGATAATTAAACAAATCCAACACTGCAAAACCCTTGTTACGAGAGTAGCTACCGTAGAATGATAGAACCCACAATCATAGCAGGCCACGCGGGCTAGAATAAATAAACACACTGCAGATAGTTAACAGTATTTAGCAGACATTTTTATCCTAAGCAACTTACAAACTGTACATTTGTGAATAGTAGAAGAAGTATAGTAGAATCAAGTTCTTAGGATAAGGAGTGCAGCATGTCATCATACCAGGAAATGCACAACATTTATTATGTAATATACCAGGAAGTAATAGCTACAGTAAAAGTAATGTACAACAAAGTGTTAATATTCTGAGAAAAAAAATGTTTTGGACATTTTTCATCTTAAAACATAATCACACATGAAGGACACTGACTGACTATTAATGAATGAATAAAAAAAAAAATAAAATAAAA
This sequence comes from Forbesichthys agassizii, assembly GCA_026546735.1. Taxonomy (NCBI): domain Eukaryota; kingdom Metazoa; phylum Chordata; class Actinopteri; order Percopsiformes; family Amblyopsidae; genus Forbesichthys; species Forbesichthys agassizii. The sequence goes on along the minus strand of JAODLL010048013.1, from coordinate 16,401 downwards.
AATAATGTCGGGGTTATCCTTAAAACCAAATGTATTATCTTGTGTGCTGATTTAAATGATGATATAAAATACTATTTACCTATGTATTATTATTAATATTATTATTTATTTATTTAGGTAATAACTCAAAGTAATTGAGCTTACTGTACTAATCAGGTTTGCAGTATAGAGAGAGGTTGTCTCAGTACAGCAACTATAGGAATGCTTTGGTCAGACAATACTTTCTTATTCTGTTACTGGTTCTCAGGTCATGCCAGGGCAAGGATGTTTCTATACACTTTGATTTAGACACATATAGTATCTTCCCCAGAATCAAATGTCTTACTTCACAGGTGGTAGATATCATACACTATATACAATATATTGTCACTCTGAAATCATTGGTTTTTATTTTCACTTGTGTTTTGAAGTTATAAGGAACAATATGATACATTATAACATTCAGTTTTCACTTCAGCAAACTGGTTGTTTAATTGCCATATAAATGGTACTGCTTTTCATTACTGAAGCGGCTATAGTACAGTTATAGTACCTCAGATATTAGAGATGGAAGTTATGGTTGCCTTGTGGGGATTTATACAAACATTTAAAACATCCATGAGACAATATATGGAGTTAAGAGGAAATTTGTGTGATCTTGTCCACCAGTATAGAGCAGAAACAGCAAACAAATTATTAGTGGCCACACTGAATGAAGTCCTCTTCATTTATTTGGAGAAGAAACTAAAATGTAAGAAGAGCTCAATATTTATTGGTTGCACACGACTGTAAAAACATGACATTGCCCCAACTCCAATGAATGAAGACTGTTCAGGCTTTTACGAGAAAACTCCACTCTTTTGGATTTTGGATCCGTCCAATAAAATAGTTACATTGTATCCATGCCGTGCCCAAAGCAAAAATGCCCGGTTAAAGTAATTGGCCTATTACTATTTATTTAGCTTTTGCTTTTAATTGCATGGTCATAGTATGTTAACCTGACATGCCAGATGAAAGTCCATCTGAGGACTCGTACATTGGAAATGTTTGTGAATGTCATGTCCTTTCAAAAAAATACTTGGCAGTCGATTGGTTGATTGATCGTTTTCGCTGGCAGCTCACCTAAACCACACCCGTATACAGTAGCTATAAACACAATGCTGATTGGAAAGTTCAGTTGCTACTCACCACCTTCGATGAGCAAATGAGGTTCGGAAGAGAGGCTAAAGAACTGCATACGTCACAAGCTGTTATATAAAATATGATTTATTCATCACAATTAGGGCAACAATAAAACAACCCGTAGTCTTTGAGTTTGGCATCCCCCCCTGCCCATACATTAACAGCCTGCTTCCCCGTAACGGTTGGTTTCACACGCCAAACCCTTCAAAATCACCCCCCCCCCCCCACTCACGGAGTGACTACACGACAAGTTAAATTCAGACACTGCAAAAGCACAACATATTCAAACCACTACAATCACTCCCCCCCCACCCCCCGCGCCAGAGAAGCACCCCCACTTCTACTCTGTCAACCTCACGCATAAGTCTACGGTCGATCTACAGCTGCATGTGTTAACATTATATTACACTAACTTACATGATTACACTTCGTGACAAAACTACACTAAACAGTTTATTTCATGTTAATTAAAAGTTACTCAGCTGACGAAGTTGACAAGACCCTCCCCCAGGGTCTGAGCTGAAGGCACCATTGCAGGGGAATTGGATAGCAGGAAGGACGGAGCCCATATACAGCGTGCTTTGGCAATATCACGCTGTAATCCAAGGAAAGCGGCAGCTGCCCCAGGCACACTCTCTAATCCCCGTCCCTCACTAGCTACAGGAGGCGACTAGCCTCCCCTCCTAACTCAGGAACCACTTCACCTATTTTAGCTGTCTTCACCGCAGGCCACACTACAAGTGGCGGACGGCACCCTCCCGTCCCACAGAGTAGCCTACTGGGCTGAATAGTCATCAGTTGTCTGACAAACTCGCTGCTTGCTCCTCTCCCCACTCTCTACTTTGCCCTAACATTTATCCATTTATAGTCTACTAGACTCTCCCCCTACTTCGCTGCAGTATGTTCATTATTGTGCATGGGACGTTTATGAAAAGACAGGACGAATAAGGGCTAATAAGCTACAAAACACACATTGTTGAAAATTGAAATTCATTCATAATTGTCTGATTTAGTTGTCAGGTTATTTTAGGTGACCAATCTCGCACTCTGACATTTCTAAAGGTTTCCCCTTTGGTTGAATTGGATGCAAAACATATTGACATTGGGCATATGATTAGATATTGTTTAAATTTGTTATGGAAAAGCATGTAGGCCTACACACTACGATCCTACCAATTATTGTTATTATATTACTTATTTCATTAGTCATGCAGACAGACATGACCGAATGAATGACACACGCCGTTCTAGGTTATGTAGTTGCCTAGAAGACGCACGTCACTGCCAGGCAGTGACATCTACACATGTTGCGTATGACGTAAACACATTAGTGCAAGCACTCACGGAACCCATTGAGAATGCATTGCAAAGCCTGCATTTAGAAAAAACCCTTTCTTAACATGAACGTCTATGGGAGCGGTGATCTACGAATGTCAATTGGACAATTTCAGCCATTCTGAAACCACCCCAAAGGGCTAGGTACTCCACAGAAGATTTGACGCTGATTAGATTAATACATTTAGCTACACTATGGTAAAGTTTGAAATTCCCTCCTCTCCCTTTCTCTCTTTGGTGCATCGCCCAAACGCCCTACAGAACAAACTGTCTCTGCAACACACACACAGTGATATGATGTCATTATTAGTGCAGGATACAAATTCGCCATTATATCAACAGTACATAGAAAATAGTTGTTTTCTGCTACATTAATGTTTAAAATATAGGACCTTAAAAGGCTGTGACTCAAATAGGAAGACATAGCAGTGCTTATAAACACAGTCCCACTGGCAGGCAGCTGGTATTACGAAAGCTAGACATGGTCAAATGGTCACCACGGAAGACAGTTAAATGTTCGTTGCATTTGCATATACATTACATTTGAAACCTATAAATAAGAAGAAGAGTGAGTTATTATTACGGCACCACGTACATTTATAGTGTTCGCCTGCATGCGGTTGCTAGTTTTGTTGCCTACTTTGGATATTAATTGTGTACAAACTTAAATAGTAAAGAAAGATTGTTGATCTCTTGGATTCTTCGAACTAGAGTAATAGCTCCCTCAGTAGCCCCCCCCCCCCCCAACCACATTGGACAACCATTGAGATTGCTAGTATAGTGTGGTGCGGTCTGCACCACATTGTTTGTGTTCCCGTTTACAGAGCCAAGTCTGTGGAGTACATATTTATTTTCAGCGCACACAGAAGAGGTAGCTATGTCTTTGCGGAGTATTGTATTAGCTTACAATCACTGACACGACCTGGAAGTTGACTGCGTGCATGAGCCCCACTAAGGCCTTTATGAGAAAGGCAACAGAAACCAACATACAAACCAATAAACAAGTTCCTGAAATATTTCTCACATTTGAAACACAATGTCCATAGATGTGTACTCTCACACTGTGAGCCTTACTAGTCGCTGCATCAAAATAAACATTCCCACTGTAACCCATGACTGACTTAACAGCACTTGCCAGCCACCTGAAACCAAATGTTTGTTACAGACTTGACATTCATATGATCTCAGAGTTTTACCTTCTAGCTTAGCACATGTATTGCCTGTAGCAAACTCACAATGATCCTCCCCAGTTGGCTTGGGATATATTATTGAGGTGGGTGGCCAAGATTTTACACACTCATGGGATTTTATTGCTGTCAACATCTATCTATGTCACCATGTGTCAAACTAAGCTTATTCAGTGTGTGTCTACCAAGCACCCACACACATAAAGTGTGCTCATACACAGCAGTGTTGGCTAAAAGTTATTAATAAGGATATATTACATATACAATGTACTACTGTATATCACCCAATCATAAATAAATGTATTTAGGTTATTAGAATATTTATGTTACATTTTAAAATATACTCTTCTACTGTATATACTGTACTTCCTTCTGAAATTACTTTCCTAAAATAAGTGAAAATAATTTAGGAGCAATACTGTACGCATAATTATTGGCAGGTTTAAGCATTCACTCATATCTCTTTCTTTGAACTGGGATAATTTAATTATTAACAACACTGTACTGTATATGGCTATATATGAACAACATTAGTTAAACATACTTGTCAATCATTGCTGTTATAATGACACTGCTGCAAATACAATGTTTATCGAGTCTTCAATGGCTACACTAAAAACCAGCAGCTTTGTACCATAATTACCTTTTTAGAGATCAAATGAATGCTACGCTTTGTATTAAAATTCATATTTCCAGTCATGGAATTTTTGCCTGATAGACGAGGACAAGTTTAGTAAAACCAGAGTCTGAATACAGGCAGGCAATCCTCTATAGTGGACTTATACAATGTAAAACAATTCCTATGCATACAGTACATTATGCAATATACAATATATTTAGGAACCTAAATCACATTTTATTACTCTGCTTTAAGTATTACAGCTTGTGTTCAGTATTCACAGTTAAAAATCGGATTCTCTTTAATTATTTTCATAAACAGAGTATTATTTGGGAAGCTTGTTAAATTTGACTGCAACATTATTATTTAATTTAAATACCAAATTTCCATTGTGTAACTCTTCCAGATGTCTCTAAAATTAAGCTCCAAGTGTTCTCCTCTTTAGTGTTCCAAATAGGTGATTGGAAAGGGAAAAGGTGTAAAGTAAGTAAGTTTTGTCATTGATAATAAGCAAATACACTGTTCTCGCGATAGCTGACCATTCTCTGTGCATGCTGAAAATGAATCTTCTATTTTTACAGTACACAGCCCTGGCTCCATAAATAGGAACACAAACAAAGTGGTGCAGATGCACATAACAACAAAAGCCTAGCCTTCGCAATGTGTTACAAATGTGTGGGGCGGAGCTGAAGAGAGAGCACCCCCTTTCCCAAATGTACTCCCTTCTCACCATCTCCTTTTTCTTACTATTTTTTAGTTATCATTAGCATTCTTTACTTACATGTAATATATTCTAGGTTCATATTTCTAGATTTTTTCTATTGTACATTTACAGTATAAGCTACATATTGCATTTTAAACAATGTGCAGTGGTCTCTTAATTTGTTCCATGACATAATTTGGATTTGAAGAATTGGATATGCTATATTCTTACCACCAAATTAATATCTGGCAGGCTGTGGAATACCTATTGAGACACAAAACCTGCCACATTGCAGATGCTGCAGCAATTAAAGTCCATAAGTGTATAGTGCGTGGTTTTGATTTCCCTGCTTGGCTTAATTGGGTTTTTTAAATGTACATCTAAATATACAAGTTAAATGTATCTATATATACTTATATATATATATGCCTCCTACGGGGAATTACAAAAGGAACATCTTATCTTACAGTATTGATTGAATGTATGCATTTTATAAACATCCCTCAGAGATAGGAGAAGCCCTTCCTCTGTTCACACAACATCTGGATTATCATCGCATTGCTCTGATGAGGCTTTAAACATGAATTATTCTACTTCTGTGCTATCTTAAAACCATGTACCCATATGCTGAGGATTCATATAGTTTAATACAACAACATTGTAAAAGTTAGAATTATCTACAAATCTTAAAGTTTAAGAAGTGAGAACTTCTTATTTCCTTTCCGTTTCAAAAGCAGTTTGTGGATTTGTGGATCACATTTTGTATATGTTACTAACTATATTTATTTTTTGTGTGAAATTCATTTTTAACTAAATCAATACTTGAGAATGACTACAGGCATGAAAAAACAACATACATTAGTTCAAAATATATTTTGCAGAAGGATTACAGGGCTGTAGTTCATCAACAGCAATAATAGAAACTGTAAATTCCAGGCTTGTAAGAAACGTTTTACGCCTTCATCTAAGGCGACTCGCTTTATAAAAAGCTATAGGATAAGGATCAACAAGGAGTTGTTTGTTTGCGTTGTGCAAGATAAAATGGCAGGGTACTTGTTTCGATGTGTAGAAGACTTCATTCACACTCAAGCATTTTACTCTGCAGATGATGCAGAGATTGCACAATAACACAGAGCCGTATTTAAATGTGTCCTGAATCTCTCCAACAAATGACATGGGAATTGACCAGCTGTGTGGATATACAGTAGAGCCTATTTGTTGCATTTGGCATACATTCATTAAACTGTTCCATTAGTTTCATTCCCCAGTGCCCATCGCAACATCACCTGATGCTTACATCAGTCATCGCATTACCATGAAGGTGATGTTGCGGGGACATAGATTTAATATGTGACAGGTATTATCTGTCCTTCACCAAACACATTTGCAGGTAGGGAAGGGTAAGATAGATTAGTCAGTACAAGATGAGTGACAGGGACAGATGCCAAGACTGAAAAGTAGAGCAGGCCCAGCCTTAGATGACACCATATTATAATGGTTCATATTATTCATATTATTCTCAAATATATGTAGTAGTCATCCTTGGTAATGATAACGCAATTACAAAATTACACTAGTATGTTATTTTAATTATCAAACGGATAGCAATAAAGATATCCAACAAAATAAAATGTTAATTTTACAGACAGTTCTGTTTATACTTGTTAGTTTTTATCAATAAGAAAAAAAAAAACATGATAGACTAAACAACACAAACACCAACCAACTTTCTTGATATATGTACATAATATATGCACTTGCTCACCCATAGGTTGACTTTAAGATGTTGACCAATATGTGGGCAATATGTTTAAGAGCCAATTTGCTCAGGAAATACAGGATTATAAATGTGCTCTGAATCAGATATTCCACTTGGTTCATGATTAATTAGTTCCTGTGGGCCATACACCGGCTTGATAAAAATGTTTATATTGCTGTTTACACGATGTACACAAAACAAGTGTAAACCAAGTTATCACATAATAGAAAATATGATAATTCACAGATGGTAAAAATAGGCTTTATTGCTGTTAATAAGTAAGAGTATGAGTACCACTAGACATGTACATGAGGCAGCCTATATTGTCAGCATACTACATCACTGGCAGTAGCAGGTGCAGCTAAGCGCCTACCCACTCTCCAATGCTTTTGATGAGGGAAGGCCATTGTGCATACTCATTACTTAAGCAATACGTGCACAGTAACATCTTCATCATCAACTTCATCATCAACTTCATCTGTTTTGGTATTTTAATTGGTTCAGAATGACATAGTGAAGAGCTTCCTCCCCTCACTAATCTGGGAGGTAGGGGAGGTTTCGACCAAACATCTGGGCGTGGCTTGTAAGAAAGCTGTAATGATATAAACAGATGAGAAGGTCTCCCCATACTGTAGCCGCGGCGAATAGTCATATCAAACCATTGCTTTATTGTCAGTGCAGTTATTCTAAAACTGCTGTAACTGCCTCAAATCTAACTAGTCTCCTAAATGTTGTTGTTTTGTGTGGTTTGCTACAAATATGTAATGACAAACATGATAAAGATTGTCGATGTCGATTGTTGATGCATTATTTCACAAACTATATTTCCACATAACTGTAGTTTTATGTGGGCATTTAGGCTATAACAGCCTATTCACCTTTTAGGTAGTACAGTAGTTTGTCTTCTCTCCCAATAGGATGGTCTCTGGCCATGCCTACCTCTGTTGATACAGTGCAATGCATCACAATATACTGACTAACCATGAGTCCTGGGTTTCCTTTTATTTCAGATGTGGAACTATAAACAGCATCATCAATGGCAAAAGCATGCCATACTGTTCTTTTCTCAACAAAGTAGTATCTGTATAAAGAGTTTGAGAGTAATTTCTCACTTATCTAATATTGATTGTGTTTTTATTTACCTTCAATTTGTTTTATTATGAACATTTCATGTATCCACAAGGGAAAGTATCCAGTAGATGAATATGGACCTCAACAAATATTACTCTCTCTTTGTTGTAAAACTTTGTCTTGTTAGCAATATCTTGTCAAACCCTGCGGCTATGTGACATTTTCTAATATACTTTTCCATACTGCATAAAAATAATTTATATTATTTTATTCTACTTTGTTGGCAGCATCTGTTAATATGTTAACATGGCAACATTCTGAATGAGACACATTTAGGCACCAATAAACCATCTGCTCATCTTCCATAGCTTCTGTTAAATCCAATTTTGCCTTGGGTGTCGCTTCACTTTATTCATGTGAGTGTTTGCACCGTAATTCGTTTAATTCTAGTTAATTTACGATCATTAAACAGTCACATTAATTAAGTATTTTAAGGTATGTCACCATATGCAAGATATTAACTGTTTATTTTAATCTTGCAGCTAAACTTTCACAGGGACCAAAACAACCTAGCAGTTGAAGACAAAGGTCACATGTAAACTGTTTCAATACATGAAAACACACAGTTAATTAAAGTGAATTATAAATGTTTGGAAAAGTCCTTAACTTTATGATGTTAAGGTAATATTATATTATTCGTAATATTATATTATGCTTACCCGAAGGGTCAGTATGGCCTGAGACCATGCTGAGAGCACTTGGCATTTCACTATAATGTTCTCATTAGTGAACAATGCACATCACTTTGCTTTTAGCTACATTTAGTCCACATGCAAATTAGGCGGTGAGTGCTATAAGTACAATGATACATATAGAATGTTTGCTTCTTGTGCTTTGCTTGAAAATACTTACAACAGTGTAGTTGATTTGTTGTTTTTTGTTTTTAGAAATGACTTAATACCAATTTACTGTACAGCATCAAGCTCAACATTAGAATATTGTTAATATTTCATAAAATGTAATGTTCAATCACAATGTATAATTTTAGATACACTGTGTACCTGATACTATTCCTGTCTTCTGTTGACCTGTTAAACATGATCCTTCAAACAATGATTGGGTCGGCAGTTCTGCCATATCAAACATGCAGTGTCTCCCTTTCCCTTGGCATCTAATTATAGGCACCAATCATCCCGAGGTAATGCATTCTCCTTCGTGATTAGCATCTAATTGACGATGGTGCTACTCTAGCTAGTTGTGAATGCAAAGGTTTTTGCAGTTGCACGATGCATTTCGTACAGATACAAGTAATGGTCTGTAAGAATATACATATGGTCTTGGCTGGACAACAAAACAGCATTACTTATTATCGAGTTAACTTTAAAAGATGGTATACACAATATGTTTTGTTAGATTTTGCTGAAATGTAAAACCTGTAAAAATACTGTAAACTCTTTACAACCATTTATATAATAATTGCGATAGATTTTTGTTTTAGAGTAAATACACTCTATGTCTCTAGGCTTGTCAAAGGGAAAACTTAAAATTCCAGGTATAGTATATACCTACAGTATAGGATGGGCTGTGTACAAACAGATTTTTGAAACATTGTCTTGTTGAATATATAAATCACACTATTTATTCATAAAAAACACAATCTTAAATACCATCAATATTCATGTTCTGCTCATTCTCTTAGGCAGTTTGTGTATGTGTTCAGAGGGGAGAAGCCATATTGTACTTTTTCCCCTGGAAAACCACCCCACTTTGTTCATACCAAAAACTCCACTTCTGAGGACAGGTTATTTTTTTTGATTCTACAAAGATTTATGTTCTTACCTTCTGGTAAGGACAGAAGATCAGCTATACTCTGCTGTACCTGTTGACCATATGGGGTTAATTGTATTGGATTAGATTTGTTAGATATGTTATATGAAACAACAGGACATTGTTAAGGATTATATATTTAGATACACATTTAGTCCTATTTGCCACCACCTTGTTTTAAAGCTTGCACAGTGTATTACAGTATGTAATTATACTGTATAGTGTAGGACACAGCATGGCTATTTGTCAAAGGTTTACTGCACACAGTATCTGTCCACTTGCTACTATTACATACATTATTAGATTATAATTGGTTTTAATTTGGTTTACTAATATTTACATTGACATTGTTTTAAGTACTGCTTTGAAGTGTTCATCAGCCATTACTGTTTTTATCCAGCATTAATCAGTATTGATTAGCGGAAACGAAGACATAGTTAATGGCTTTGTAAAACCTTGAAGACCTGTTATAGCAAACCCAATGCCTGCCGTTCGGAATTGCTACAAACATGACATTTCAGCATAACATTTATCAAACCAGATGTAACACCCTTCAGGAAGTCACAAAGCCTTATATCCCTGGCTTGAAGCACAGACACCAGGGGCTGGCAGCTCTAAAAGGGGTTTGGAGCTCAAAGGCTTCTGGGCCCCGGCATAATACCAATCTATCTATGTAATCCTTGGTTTTGTTTAAGTGATTTTATTGACCTCCTTTTAAAATGTAACCATGGTCCTGGAGGGCCGCTGTCCTGCATGTTGTAGATGTCTTCCTGCTCCAACACACCTGACTCTAATGAATGGGTCATTGTCAGGATTCTGCAGAGATTGATAACTTGGCTCCCCATGACCAGGGTTGGGAATCACTGCTCTGTGTGCTACTTGCAGCCAAATGGTCATGGGTTTAAGCCCCATAGTTGTAAGGCTGGTAGGATTGGTAGAACCCAAACGCACAACTCAGAGGCAGGATGTTCTAAAACCTAACACAAGACCGGTAAGAGACCATTACGATAGTTACGCTACCTGTAAGATTCATTATCCAGTTCTGCTAAGTGATTGTATCGAATCAATATAATCAAATGTATATGTATTGTATTTTCTTCTGTTGCTCTTAGAATAAATTATTCAAAATCTGACAACAGTCTATGTCCTGAATTGTGATGTGTAAAAGCATATTGTTTAGGACCAGTTTTCAGAAGGCACTTTTCCCTGACATTCATGTGGAATAAGGATAATTCAGTATTTCCATTCTTTGACATGAATACCTCTTTCAGCCAATGAGTTAGATTCCCTTAGAGAAGTGTACTCCTCAGGGTCAGTGTTCACTTCTACATTGTTTTTTGTTTCAGACAACTGTTGTACATGGAGTGAATGTTGGGTATGGACTATTTGGCCCCTCCCCTAGGAAGTGCTTGAGTTCCCGCAAATATGGATTCTCGCTGGAAACCTTAGAATTCAGTCATAATATTGTTTTTTTTGTTTATCTGTGGAAGAGAGAGAGGTTTCCCAGGAGGGTGTCACAGTGTCTCCGGCAGCAAAGTGTTACCTCTAGGAAACTGTGTCCATTCCTTGCAATAATATAATACATTTGTATATTTTTGTGTACATACATGCTTTATGAATATTTGTGTGGTATGTGAGAGAGAGAGAGAGATATAAAGGGTAGTGAGATGTGAGAGAGATTACTTAGTGCAAGACCACAAAATATAACTATTCACTTTAGTTACCGGGTTCAATTTACTCAGATCATCATATCAAGTACAGTGTCACATCACATTTTTTTCTTTTATGTTTTTTCATTTTTTCTTTTTATTTTGTACATACATGTTCCTTACACCAATCTAGATGAATAGATGAAGGTTCATGTTGAAATAATAATGTAAAATGTGATTTCAGTGATGATAAACTCTAAAATGGGTCAATGTGACCCTAAACATAACAGGAGGGTTAAGAAAATATTGAGATGACCTATAACCTATATATAATTATAGTCATAGCACAAAATATAGGCTTGAGCCTGCAGTGACCAAAACACATTTGTGGTTTTGATTAATTTCATATTGCCTGTGCTTTTTTTTGTGGTCAGTTAAGGTGCTCTGTGCAAGGCAGAAACACATGCTGACAGATGCTTTTACGCTCGCTTGATCATAGCTATTTCATGGGGACAGAAATGGAAGGATGACCCAACTGAACTATTATTTTCTTTCTTTGGATATGCTTGGTTTGAATTGGATTGCAGTCTTGTTATTCGGTTCCCAATCCAATAGAGGTCACTGTGTGTAACTGCAATTATCAAGTGAATGATGCAGCTTTAAAAGAAGTTGGTTTAAAAAAGTGCATAAAATATTTTAAACATGACTATAGCGGTAAACAATAATTTTCTATGTAAAGATATACTGTAGTAGGAGTAAATAGTATAACGGAGTACAGTAATTGCATCCAATGCACAGAATGACAAGCTTCTATGTCTCACAGGACACATTTGTTTTGGTCAAGATGCTGGTGCACTTAGTTTGACATCTAGTGGCAGAAAGTCTTATAAGCACACTTTAAGTATGATTTATCTGTCACTAGATGTCACTCTAAGCACCAGCATCTCAGACCAAAACAAATGCTTTGTGGGCCAGATACAGTACACACGCACTAGCACGAACCCACGGCTAGACCAATTATGAGAATAAAAAACTGAGGGAATATGATGTTATTCTCTACTCAGAATGTAATCAACCATATATTATTTACAGGTAAATGTGTGTTTTCTGTGAAGGAATATGCTTAATTGTTAGTAAATAAAATAGTTTGTAAAGATAAAAAGTGTAATACATTTCATCAGGTACCGTTAAAATGTATGCAGTGCAAGCTGACTGCGGTGACGGGTGACCTCACAGACATGGTGGATGTTACCTTTACCCAACATCTTATATGTTTTCAGTTCACTATACGTTTGTTTGTTAACGGTGCATGTATACATTGGACACAGACTATGCACTCTCAGCCAGACATGAGCCGTTGTTCAAAACGAGATTCCTTCATGTACAGTACTAGTACCAATACTAGCTCTAAGGGATAGGATGCAAGGTGACCCTTCCAGGACACACATTCTAGTTGACACCAATATGGCTAAATATGACAGTCAGGTTGTAGTGAACTAGCCTCACGGGACCATCCTGATCTCACAAGCTTCAATTGAACTGAAGCGGAACTCAGTGTGGAAAGCCAACAAGTACTTGTGAAAGAATCAGAGTAACAGTTGATCAGCGTCAAACTGATAGCTACGGGTGTGGTTTTGGTGTGCTGACATGAACCATGACTTGTAAACAACAATGACAGACAGATCAAGAAGTGCCCGCCCCTTTCAAACGGTTTTGATGGACGGCTTCCCAGATGGACTTGTGTCTAACTATCCATCTGGCATGTCAGGTTAGTAGTGAAAACCCACGACACTAGTGCAGGGGTGGGCAATCCCTGTCCTGGAGGGCCGCTGTCCTGTATGTTTTATATGTCTCCCTGCACCAACACACCTGAATCACATGAATGGGTCATTATCAGGCTTCTGCAGAGATTGATAACGACCCATTCATGTGAATCAGGTGCAGGGAGACATATAAAACAAGCAGGACAGCGGCCCTCCAAGACAGGGATTGCCCACCCCTGCACTAGTCCGTAAGAGTGTAACTGCACCCAGGTAAGACCACTCTCCCCCATTAGCAGCAGCTGGTCACAGAATGGGTTCTCACAGACTGAGGGCTAAAACACACACAGCACTCCACACAGTGTTCATTTTTCTACCGTCGATCACTATTAAGAACAATTGGTGTGACTTTTACGTTCTTTGAATGTATATAGAAACCTACAAAAGAAACCAATTCCTGTGGGAGAGAAAAAAATGTCACCAGCTCTACTGAATCAGTGATTTCTCTTTATTCTTGAACAGTGCTTCGAGCTATGAGGCAAGCCAGTGCCTACATCAGATCCATTAGAGAATGCTTCTTTTTGTATTATTAACTTTTCCCCACTTTTTGTGGAGTCAATACAGTCCATATGAGCTCGGTCTGGACACCAAACCTGTGTATTTACTGCCCCAAGCTAGATGTATCCCACCACTCTGACTTTCCTATCACTTCAGTGATTGTAGCTGTTTTGGGATCACCAATGTAGCAGGCCATTACTCATAAAGGTTTGTGTTGATAAAATATTGTAGTGTCAAAACTACATAGTGGAAAGAGTTCTCACCTTAGTACAAGAACATGAATTGCTTCTCAGAGACGGTGCCCATGGATCATTCCAATGTAAACGGTGGTAACATAGGTGATGGGGTCTTTAAACACATGATGTCATGTCATGAGGAGTTTCAAAACTCCTGGGAAGTAAAATTTAATTTGTTAAACACAAATTAAAAAAAATTAAAAAAATGTAATTTAATTTAAAATAAAATAAGTTGGTACACAATTTTTTGTGAGGTTGATAAGATATTAGATAAAGTTTTGTACATGCCAGTTACTGTTCGTTGTTAAACAGTTACTTCGTTATTTTCCGTGTTTTGTTGGTAATGTCAGTGTTGCTGATGGTGGTCCCTGAATAACTGAGGCAATAATGAAATGGAGAAATCCATCTGGAAGCAGATAGATTATGCTGGAATCTGGCATGAATTCCATTAAATGCTGGCAAAAGACCATGTGATAACCTATTGGTGCCAAAAACAAGTGCCATGAAAAATTACATAGTACATTAAGTCTGCTTATTTTTCTAATATTTATTTATTTTATATTTATTAGGATACATTGTCATTTTATATATTTACCATGTCTTGCATAATATTTGAATATAACAATTTGTATTCATTATGAGCTGTAACAGCTATAGTATATTGTCTAGGACCCAGAACAGGATTTTTAGTCTAATTCTCTTCCAGGTATGCGTCCGATGGGGTTGTCCATGCATTGTCAGGCTTGAACAGGATAGCCTGTCTGTATAGCTGTATTCAGGGGTACACACCTGAACATGAGGTTTCCAATCTGGCCCTGTAGAGATCTGTGGTGCTCAGGGAAGATCAAACATGTTTTGATATCGGTTGCTGCCAAATGGCCCGGGTCCTATAGTGTGTACGATGACCCGCCATCACCCTGAGAACACACACACACACAAACCAGTCAATGCGAGGGTCTGGGAGTTACGCATACTTTGCACGCATACCACACACAAAATCATAATCATAATGTGCTATATATTTCTTCTATAAAATATTGAGCATTGAAATTATTTTTTTCTTAATGTAATAAAAGCAGTAAAAAAAAAACACCTTTATAAATGGATGAACTTTAAACAAGCAGATCTCTAAACTAGAATGCAATAGATTTTCAGTAGTAAATACAGTATCAAAATAACATCTAACATGCATGGAGGTTTTATGATTTAACTGCACTGTTTATTTCCACATGGAGTGGTAATGCCTTCCATGTCATTCGTCATGTACCATTCTCATGTTTTAAACACGTAATTCACTGTGAACAGCTGAGTGCCATGCTCAAAGATGAAATATTGTATGAAATCATTAAATCTAAGTTTAATGTGAGACATTATGCATTTTATAGTGTGTTCCATAGTCACGGCAAAAACACAACATTTTTAACATAAAAGTCAAATTCTTAAACATAACATTTTATGTCTAATACTTTCTTGTTCAACAATAACTACTCGAACACACTGGTAACACTTGACATTGGAAGTCACTGTAGACTCTACTCCCTATCAATAGGATGTGAGTAACCTAGCAACAGTGTGTCACTAGGTCTATCTTAGTCTCACAGAGCCTGCGTAAAGTCTGGGACACAGCACTGGCTAACTGCGTCAAGATCCGCCTACTTGACAGGATAGGTATTTTGATTGTACGCAGGATGAATAATACTGTACGTAACTCAATGACCAAGTCAGACAATAAAGTTGCACTGAGGAATTTGTTGGGAAACTGGCTGTTTGCAGATCTTGTGCAGCTGATACATAAGTAGTAGACTAAAAAAAATTGAATTAGTAAAGCACTGCACTAGTGTCCCTAGTGTCACATCGGAATTACGGATGCTGATTTGCGTTGATCCATTTCAAATATCCACTAAAAGCCAAATAATACAAGGGGACTCCATGGCCTTGGCTGGTTTAATGTGAAGAACATGTAGTACAGTAGATATGCTACAATGCCCCCCACACATTCACTTGTATGTACTTCATACAATGTTCTGGTCAATTTGACCCAAATACACCCTGAGACATATAGCTCTATGCATGAGACACACAGACACCATATATATGTTATATTGTTACAATACAAGCACTGAGAACCCATCAATCAGCTCAACCTTTCCCACTGTATTTATCATCTGTAGTGTGGGAATCTGAGCAAAAGATTGATCATAATATTCTCTGCTTGGAGGGCCTTGGAACTAATGGAAATGCACTGATTAGAAGTTATGTAACAGCAGTGCAGTGAAAGTGGATGCCACAGAAAATGAGGATAATGAGAAGGAGTATGAAGGAACCCCACAGCCAGTCGGAAGGTGGAAACCCACAGCCAGCTGCTGAAAAGCCCCACAGCCATAGGAAGGCTCACAAAGTCAGCTGGATGAATCCAACAGCCAGCTATATACAGGAAGAGTCCCACAGCCAGCTATATACAGGAAGAGTCCCACAGCCAGCTATATACAGGAAGAGTCCCACAGCCAGCTATATACAGGAAGAGTCCCACAGCCAG
>JAODLL010048002.1:0-18456 GCA_026546735.1 Forbesichthys agassizii | reverse complement strand
CTAGGTAACAGTGCTGATGAAGAGGCTGAGACTAGAGACGGTCTCCTAGGTAACAGTGCTGATGAAGAGGCTGAGACTAGAGACGGTCTCCTAGGTAACAGTGCTGATGAAGAGGCTAAGACTAGAGACGGTCTCCTAGGTAACAGTGCTGATGAAGAGGCTGAGACTAGAGACGGTCTCCTAGGTAACAGTGCTGATGAAGAGGCTGAGACGAGGCCCAGAATAGAGTTCAGTGGTTCAAGGACATGGACTTAAACACCCACAGGAAGTGCCCTCACCTTCAGGCTCCGCCCCCTCAGGCTCCTCTGGGGGGGGCGGG
The DNA here is from genome assembly GCA_026546735.1 of Forbesichthys agassizii. Lineage (NCBI taxonomy): Eukaryota > Metazoa > Chordata > Actinopteri > Percopsiformes > Amblyopsidae > Forbesichthys > Forbesichthys agassizii. Next base: position 18,137 of record JAODLL010048002.1, on the reverse strand, counting down.
GTAGGGGGTGTGGCTTCAGGCTCTTTGTCTTGCTTGGTCTCCACGGCAACCTCTTTCTGCTTCTTCAGCTTGACCCGCTCTTCCTCCTTCTTCTTCCTGTCACGCTCCTTCTTCTCTGCCTTCTTCTGAGCCGCCGTCTTCATCTTGAAGCCCCCCTCCCCCTCGCTGTCCTCCCCCTCGCTCTCCTCCTCCACACGGACCTTCTTCTTCTTCTTCTTCCTCTGCTCCCTGTTCAGCTCTTCCTCCTCCTCAGAGCCTCCTCCCTGTTCCTGCTGGAGAGAGACCATCTGTGATGTCACTTCCTGTGCAACACACTATGTTACACCATCTGTGATGTCACTTCCTGTGCAACACACTATGTTACACCATCTGTGATGTCACTTCCTGTGTAGCAGACCTTCGGTTCTTCTTCTCCATTGTTGCTTTTCTTCTTGTCTGCGATCTCTTCTTCTGTGGTGTCTTTCTGCAGACAGGAAGATGTGATCAGCCCACTGAATATTGATCAGCAGGAAGGAGGGATCATTGATCTTTGATCTTACCTTGGACTTCCCTGCTTGGGACTCCATAGATAACTCCTCCAACTCCTTCAGAATGTCCTCCTCACTAAGGAGGAGAAACAGGTTTGAGAGGAGGAGACAGGATGACAGGTTAGAGAAGAGGAGACAAGGGAGAGGAGCTTACTTAAACTCCTTCTTGGTTTTCTTGCTCTTCTTAGTCTTGCTCTCTTTGGGAGCACCTGCTCCTTCGATCTCCGCCGCCAGAGCATCGAGGTCGACGCCATCATCCCTAATGATACACAACACACCCTGTTATAGACCATGACAACACACACTGTTATAGACCATGACAACACACACTGTTATAGACCATGACAACACACACTGTTATAGACCATGACAACACACACTGTTATAGATCATGACAACACACACTGTTATAGATCATGACAACACACACTGTTATAGATCATGACAACACACACTGTTATAGACCATAACAACACCCTGTTATAGACCATGACAACACACACTGTTATAGACCATAACAACACCCTGTTATAGACCATGACAACACACACTGTTATATACCATGACAACACACACTGTTATAGACCATGACAACACACACTGTTATAGATCGTAACAACACACACTGTTATAGACCATAACAACACACACTGTTATAGACCATGACAACACACACTGTTATAGATCATGACAACACACACTGTTATAGAACATAACAACACACACTGTTATAGATCATGACAACACACACTGTTATAGACCATAACAACACACACTGTTATAGACCATAACAACACCCTGTTATAGATCATGACAACACACACTGTTATAGACCATAACAACACACACTGTTATAGACCATAACAACACACATTGTTATAGACCATAACAACACACTGTTATAGACCATAACAACACACACTGTTATAGACCATAACAACACACACTGTTATAGACCGTAACAACACACACTGTTATAGACCATGACAACACACACTGTTATAGATCATGACAACACAGACTGTTATAGACCATGACAACACACTGTTATAGACCATAACAACACATCTCAACACTGTATTACACATACTAATACCTTATAGCACAGTGACCTCACATTTTGACAACTACTTCCATATATAACCCCCATATGACCCCCTCAACCACTATATAACCCCCATATGACCCCCTCAACCACTATATAACCCCCATATGACCCCCTCAACCACTATATAACTGCCATATGACCCCCTCAACCACTATACAATCCCCATAAGAGTGTACCTAATGGAGTTTGTAGAGAGACTGCAGAGCTGTCAACAAGTCAAAAGTTGGCTACTCTAAAGACTCTTAAATGTTAAAACGTTTGCAGGTTTTGGTTCCCAGGAAATTCCATTTGCTATTTCGTAGGTCTGTCTTCTTGTAGAAAAAAAATAAAACCCTTAAATTCGCAACGTTTAAACTGGTATCTACTGTCTATTTATCTGGTATCTACCTAACAGATGTCTATGTTGTTGATCTAGATGTCTAACTGTTACCCACCCATCCATCCATCACCTGGAATGTTTAAATAAAGTTCCCAGCTTTATCCCTGGCGATGAATTAGGTCATTTAACCTGTCTGTCTGTGGTGGACGACGTGTCTCACCTCACACTGCCCAGTGATGACAGACATTAGTGTCTGTCTCGTCATAATAGAACAAGATGCGTGTGCATGTTCTCTGCCCGGATCACTAGCAGGCTAATCTCCCGTCTCAACGGTTATTGACATTATAACCACGATGACGCGGTGTGCTGACAGACAGATGTCCACGCGTGAGGACATACGTTAACCTGCTACCTGTATGTTTAACTTGTAACCTGTGTGATCTGCATTGTGCTGCACACATCTGATTCTCCTTTTCACACACTCGTACTACACGGTTGGCCGCTCTCAACGCACGGTGCGTTAAGAAATACATCGACACATTGAACAGTTATTTCTTTACGCCTCCAATGGTCTCCACTCTCACGTTTATGCCCATAGGCTAGCACGCTAGCCTGCTAGCCGCGTGAATCTCATGGTTAGCATATGCCGGCTAGTCACGTTAGCCTCGCTGTGTGGCGCTACCTCTAACCCGTAGGACTGTCTCACGCCACATGTCGCACCTGCGGCCAGGTAGTCAGGCACACTGGTAGAATGGCATGCGTCTGTGTTTACCTGCTGTCATCAGCGGGTTTCTTCTGTTTCTTGCCCATTCTGCTCAAATGTGTCTTCAAGCTAACGGAGTTGCTCTTAGGGCCACTGCGCATGCCTGGAGTAGCATCGTGTTCCTGACGTCACTTCAGCGCAAAACTGCGCTTGTAAATAAATTAGTAGGAATTTATTTTGGAGAATGGTAGTACACATTATTCAGAATTCGTCCTATGTTTATGACAGATACCCTGTATGTGTATGCCACATATGCACGCACTCTCAAAAACGAAACTACCGAGCTGATATCAAAAAGGGCATTCAGCCGAGGCTATGAGAATTGGAATGGAGACAAAAAGCTTTGCCCTATGCCTATAAATTGCAATAGCGTTAAGTACAAATGAATAAGTGTAGGCTAAGTCGATTAACGAGCGAATGTTTTATTGTAGCCTATAATATAAATGTCAATAAGAGCCTATGGCCTATATCATACCTTACTGTGAGTATGGTTAAGGGATACAAATATCCCTTCTTATAAGCAACCTTTTTAAACTTACATGATCTTTGTTTGCGTTAAACTCACATGAACAACCAATTGCTTACAATGTAGCAGCCTATCTGGTCTAGATTACCAGTTTCAAACATCTACAGGGTAATATTATTGGGCTTATTTTGCCAGTGTTCATTTAGTGTTTGTCGTAATCTAATTCGGCCATCAGAAAAAGAGGACTCCCACACTTATGCATAAAATAATATAAGTTGTATTAATAAAATAAAATGATCATACAAAAGTTACAATTCGTCACAGCTGTCATTCAAAAAGCCCCGCTATCCCGTTGTGTTAACTCCTATCTATTCTCCTTTACCCCAGGTCACACGTTCAGCACACTTCTTGGTCCGATCATTTCCAGTCGCCCTCTGGGGTAGGGTAGGCGGAACGCCCGCCAATAGTTCGAGGAACGCGAACAGCAATGGACTCAACAGCAGGCCAATAAACAGGGAAAAGCTGGATTGTCCATATATACCAAACACAAAGCAATAGTTTGTGTTTTACCACCCCAGATTGAGGTGTTTCAGTAGTACAAATACACAGGTTGATGGCAGAACCAGTCTAGAACTACGACTGTTAAACCACAGCGCATTGTTCCATTTGAAGGAAATCAGAATAATTGCACTTTATAGCAGAAACAGGTGGCTTACATTTAACATGTAATTAAAACTATTATAATGACTTAAATTGTGATTATGATTTATTCACTAATAGGCTACCTAAAAAGAAGCATAGCTATAATCATTTATAATCTCACGTTCCATTCATAAAGCCATTGCATATTGTCATTTATTTTATTGTAAATTCTTGTGTTTTCATATCTGAAACTGTTATTTGTGCTGCTGTCTTGGCCAGGACTCTTTTGTAAAAGAGATTTTAAATCTCAATAAGACCTATCCTGGTTAAATAAACGTTATTGTGCTTTTTATTCATTGTGGTACTGCATTGAATGTAATGGAATGGAATTGACATTGTGCATTAAAATGTTGTATGTGGACGTTTTAAGATGCCCTCTTGGCCAGGTTACTGTTGTAAAAGAGATTTTAATCTCAATGAGTCTTTACCTGGTTAAATAAATGTGTATAATATAATACAAATAAAATAGTTGTAGATATCCAAAGTTAATACAAATATAAAATACAAAATTTGAATATCTTAATAACATACATCTGTTCTGTCACATGGACTACATGTCTGTCTGTCCGCAAGACAGCATTGCGGTCCGCATTGTGGTAATTGGGGAAGTGCACGCGTAGCCTGTTTGGAGCAGAGGCATTCATAGTAGGGTTAGGGCGCAAATATTGGCATATTATGCTTCGTTTACGTATTGCTATTGTAAAGCACAATGCATTTACAGCAGTGCACTCATTATGTTAAATGAATAGGCTTAATCGATAGCGACATACGTTATATCATCCCAATGCTTCTCTATAGTTGGAATAACAAATAGGCTATGCAATTATAAAACACAATATGAAGATAGATATAAATCAATATATAATCAAGATATAAATGATATAAAACCGTTAATTCAAATAACATAATTAAATTAACATAAAAATAAATTATATTAATAAATAAAATAATAAAAAGCTAGTGTATTTATAGACTTGTTGCTCTGAGTAATAATATAGCTAAGAGGAATATACTGTACGTGTTTGGATGCATGATGTAATGGAGGCTAAACTAGCCTGTAAATAAAAGATGTGATGACAATAATGCAGTTCATTTGTAGGCTATAGCACATTTAATAGAATAATTGCAGATGAAAGTGCTTTACAGAGAAGGATAAAAGCTTTCAGATGAAGTAAAAAAAGACAACAATGGATTTAGAGAGCAGTGCAGTAAGAAGACCTGTCCTCAAACACAAGGCAGGAGCTTGTGTTCAACATGAGAATAAGGCGATAGTACCTATAGTACCACCACCACTGTTTTACCAATAATCACCAGATTACATTACAGTGCATTATGATATGCTGGCTAGCCACAGTAGCAAAAGTGTGTAACTCACATTTGAAGGTTTTTGTGTTTAGCCTTCCTTTTAGGCTACATGTAGCTAGTAATGTTGCTAAGCAGCTAGTTGCTAACGTAAAACAATGTAAAACTAAGCATTCAGAGTTAGAGCTTTAACCACAAGGCCAGCCAATATAAAAACTATTTTGAATTAATTGTATAATGACAATATTGGCCATTCAGTATGCTAAAACTAAGAAGAAGAAAACCAAGACATGTGGGTTGTCATGGGGATCCTGGTGGTGGATGGTGTTGTCTGCAGAGTCTGCTCCCCAGCATACGACCCCACCCGAACGTTGGTGAAGTGGTACCACTTGCCCTCTGCAGGTTTGAAGGGTTTCCAGACCGTCAGGAGGGCGGAGCCAGTCTTATCACGCACCTGCCACTTCTCCATATGCCGCCGCTTGTTAGCCCTGGTACGGCAATAGCCCTCCTCCACCTTCTTAAACATCTCCACCACTACACCCACCTGGAGAACATGAACAGGAAGCATGGTCAGGTGATTTCACTACGCTACGGTGGAAACAGGAAGTAGATAAACCACAGCTTGCCTTGTTATTCCCATAATTCTCCGCGTCAGCTCGGATTTCAGCCAGGGTGGCGTCAAAGGTGAATGGGAGGGAATCCAGTACTTGAAGACTGGAACAGGGATTATAGAAGATTTTGATCTCCACCATGTTTTTCTTTTTCTTGTGCTGGTTTTCAACGTTCACGCCGTCCAATCTCACTGGAGACCTGATAAACACACACACACAAATGTTGCTCTTTCACTAAACCTCTCTTTCATTATGACGTGTCCACATTTGGTACCTGTGTTTTTGGGCATCCTGGAATAGTTGTTGGTCTTTGAGTTTGAAGCAGAAGGTTGGCAAATACTTCTGCCCATCAAACAGCTGGGCCATGAAGAAAGTCTCCTTCTTCGTCTTCAACCCCGACACAGAGTGGATGAACCCCTGCATGATGGTCCTCGTTCTGACTTCACTGGGATCTGATCCACTGGGAGCAGATCTACTGGGAGCTGGTGTAGTAGGGCAGGTTGAACTGGGACCTGGTGGGAAAGAACAGAGAGCCCTGAGATGTCTGAACCTGGTATTGTAGCTGTGCTGTGTATGATGGTCCTAGTTCTGACTTCACCTGGACCTGATCCATTGGGAGCAGATCTACTGGGAGCTGGTGTAGTAGGGCAGGTTGAACTGGGACCTGCTGGGAAAGAACAGAGAGCCCTGAGATGAGATGTCTTGTGTACACTGACTGCACTGAAAAGAATATCTCCAGAGCTGTAGCCCTCACACTGTGCTACTGTCCTCATGGGTGCTCACACCATGCGAGCTGAACACAAAGTCAATCACGTTTCTGCCACGAATGACGGACAATCTTTGTGTTCATGTGTTTAGACTAGCTAACAGTTGCCACAGTAGCAGCCATGACTCAACATAGGCTACTCTTTCTATTAATCTCTTATATTCTGCTCATCAGCATCATCAACATGGCTCCAGCATGAGATCATGTCAGAACTCACAATAAGAAGCGGAGCTGGTCCACTCCATGAGGGGAGGCTGGACGATGCCCCGCCGCCCCCATTGGACATCGAGGGGGAACCCACATACTCAGTTTGTGACATCCTGGACTGGAGGCAACGGGCATCCAGTATCTTGTGGAGTGGGAGGCGTTTTGGCCCTGAGGAGCAGTGCTGGGTCCCGGCGGGTGACATCCTGGATCCAACCCTCATCTGGGAGTTTCATCGCCGGCGTCCGGTTCGGCCTACCCCACGTACTCGTCCCGCTGTTGGAGCAGCGTGTTGGGGGGGGCTGTCACATCCCTACCTGCAGCAGCACCCTCTGCTGGCCCTGCTGCGCTAAGGCGGTCTACATCCCTGGTGTACTAGCTAACACTGCCTGCTTTCCTTTGTTCTCTTGTTGAGTATTGTTTGTCAGTGCCACTGCTTCGGCAGTGTGGTTTCTTTGTGAATTAAAACATCCTCATTTTATCTCTGCGACTGGTTTCTGCCACCTCCACTACTCCGTGACAGTCACTGACCAGTAGATTATCTACCTGTCTGGGATTGTGGTTCTGGTTGGTCCAGCAGGTTCCAGTCCAGTTTAGACAGATTGGGGAAGGTTTCCTTGAGATCCTGATCTTCTCTGAGCAGATACACGAACCCCTCACACACTCCTTTGTCCAGAAGAAGATCCAGAAGGTCTGGTACTGATTTATTCTGAAATAATATCACAATGTGAATAATAAGGCCTTACCACACTAGTCAACAACATGGCAATACGTGAGTTATTCTGTGTGATTGTGTAACATGCAGTATGTACCTTATATTTTCTGTACTCTGCCCTTGTAATTAATTTGTTTTCATCAACTTTTGTAAGAATGAGCTCATAGTTATAAAGGGTTTTCTCCAGGGGAGTCTTGTTTGTCCTCACAAAATCATTGAATTTCATCTTTGGTGTCTTCAGATCTGGTCCATCTTGTTCATTGGCTGAGTCTCTGGCATGCTTCATTCTGATTGGTTAGTGGACAGCAGGCACTTCACCTGAGATGAGGGACGAGAACCTTTCAACACAAAAGATATTTATTATAAGTTTAAGTTAGGTTAAGTTAATTTTAGGTTATGTTAAAATGTGCTTTATTGAAGACAAATATATCAGCAAATCGTTTTCTATTTAAATATAAAGTGGAATAATTGATCAGATAATTAAATCACACGCACTGAGAGCATGTGCAGCTGGTTTTCATATATCGGGTAGGCTCCATGTGCATCCAATCTAAACCAACTTTATTTATAAAGCACATTTAACAACCAGGTTGACCAAAATGTTGGACATTGATATATTTAAGAAAAATAAATAAAACAAAAGTAACAAGATAAACACTTAACAAGTAACAAGCTGAAGATACAAATTACAAGCGTACATCTCCCCAGTAGGTTTAAAAGACAATTAAAGTGAGTTTTAAGTCGTGATTTAAACGTGAAGGCTGGCCCAGTCTGACCTGGAGGCGTTCATTCCACAGCCTTGGGGCGTCGACTGAGAAGGCTCGGTTATAGCGTGTTTTAGGGACAACAATAAGTAGCTGGTCAGCTGACCTCAATGACCTCCAAGGAGTGTGAACATGTGCATGTTAGTGCACGTCAGTGCCCATTAAGCATTTGTTAAGGTCTGAGACAAATGGTGCCCTCGTTGTAATGGATGAAGTCCATCTTAACTTGCTACTGAGTTGGTTCAAACCGCTTAACTGGCACTAGGAAACAGTGTTATATTACCACAGCAAGTAAGAATATGAAAGCCAATATGTATCAGGTTTTCGGTTAAACATGCACACAAAAACATTTTGGTAAATAACATTTACCATACTTGTATTGCACTTGCATTATTGTTTACTACACACACCTGTAGTATTGAGACACAATATTGCAAAGTAAATCAGGAATATATATTATAACTTTGTTCTAGACATTACAAGGATATACTGTATGGGTACAGTCAGGCGCATAACCACAAGAATATGCTTTTGACATTGTTGTTGTTGGTCTACAGTATACATTTTTTTACAGAAGATATTGAGTTTACAGCACTACATAATATACAGTTAATTAAATATTTGTTTGTTTTATCCATCCTTCCATCTTCATCCGCTTATCCAGAGTGGGTCACGGGATGTTTGTTTTAATTTAGCAAATTATTGATTATATTCAATCTGGCTATCTATGATTTTTTTTATCCCACGTTTCACCATCTTTGAGACGCCATGTCATTTCTGCATCAGCCCTGCGCTGATTAAAGTGCGTGCACTGGTTAAAGCAATATTTAAAACCTAAACCAATAATCCACATTTCACATCCCGTATTTTTTTTTAAAATTTATGTATTTACAACTGTGGTTCACAATGGTTGCTCTGTCCCGATCTATTCTTTCCGCGTAATGCAGGTCATCTGCTTTATATGTAGTAGACCCAACGCGCAGTCCGCGCCAAAAAATCAGAGGTGCGCACCATGGCTCACGACAAGCGCTCAGTGCCAACGCCCCAGGTCGCACCTACAAAGTTGACTCCGTCAAGTATAAACTAGGCTTAACGGTACACTGTGCGGTAGTAAACCTCACTCCATGACGGCCTTTCGGTTTTAGCCATAGGTTTTCGTTTACCTTGTAGAGGCGCGGCCGCTATCTACACGGGAGAGCGGTGTTCGGTTCCCGGGCAGCGACGATCGGACCCCGGTTACACAGTAGCCTACGCGGCACCGTTTTAGACGACGCATATTTACACATTTATGTTGGACGTAGCTTAATCTTTTGGCACACTTGGTTTCCTACATTAAACAGAAGTGTGGCGCACAACTATCGGTTTACTGTGACGCGCATTAAAGGAAAAGACGCTCGGTAAAATCCATATAAAAAGTAGGCCTATTGCACGAATGCACAATGTGTTATAATGAAGTAAACAAACTATCGCCGCCTGCCTCTATACTTACTAGAAAATGTTTCTTCCTTCTTCTGGTCGTATTATCCTATACTAGTATTTACCTCAAAGTGACAAACACAGAATCGAAACTCCCGGTGATCCACTTGGGACACTTCTGACCAATCACAGCGTGTTGCTGATCAGAGTAGTGCCGCCTGTAACTACGTAGGACGCATTGGACGAATTATGGCAGACTACCATCCCTTTGTCCCCGCCTTTTCAACCGCAAAGCCAGCCTGCTGCTCGTCGGTCTACCGAGGTTAAACCAGGACTTGCAGCTGAGAAGTCATTAAGAGGTAGCACGTCGATTGACGATCAAATGTTTAATGTAATTTAAATGACAATAGGAGATAGCCTACCTCACTAATAACACTGGCCATGGGTTATAAACATATTTATATTAGTTTGAAGTATGATTGACATATCTACGAAAACGATCCCTGTTTTTAAAATATATATATAAGTCTGTCTGAATAATCCAAAAGTTGTAGACACATCATCCACGTCTTTCTTTCAAGAAGAACCCAACTGTTTTTAATCCTGTGAGGATTCATGACCAGGCTGTTGAGTCGTACAGCAGTACAACTATCTTGGGATTGTAATTGATGACAAGCTGACCTTTGACTCTCATGTGGATATGGTGTGTAAGAAAGCCCACCAGCGCATGCATTTTTTTCGTAAACTAAGGAATTTTAATGTTGATTGTTTTACTCTTGTTTTATTGAATCAATCCTCACTTTTTCATTTATCAGCTGGTATGGGTCACTCAACTTAAAAAATAGGAATAGGCTGCATGGGGTTGTTAAAACGTGCAGTAAGATTGCGAGCACAACTTTGAATGTGCTTTCTCATGCACATAAGTTAAGGACTTTGAAGAAGGCTCAGTCAAGCTTGGCTGATTCTAGCCACCCTCTGACCAGGGAGTTTAAGTTACTCCCTTCTGGCCGTAGATACAATATGACAAGGTGCAGGGGCGGCACCAGAATATTTTCAGTGGAGGGGCAAGAAGAAAAAGCTTTAAACGGGGGGGTCACTTAAATGCTGTAATTCTTTTTAAACTGACCATTCAATTAAAATAGGGGGGGCACATGCGATTTCTGGGGGGACACATGCCACTCCATGCCCCCTTATTGGCTCCGCCCCTGACAAGGAGCAGGACCAATAGATTTAAAAACTCGTTTGTTCCTGCTGCCATTGGCTTTTTACATATCAGATCATATTTTATTGCATGATGTTTTCATTTATTGTTGTCTGTTAATGTTTATTTGTCATGTCCTTATTGTTATGTGATTACTGCTGGCTGGAACACAAATTGCCCCTCGGGGATAATAAAGATAACCTTGAACCTTTAAACAGAAGAGGAAGAACACACCAAGACACACATCATTAATGTTCCATATGAAAATGCTGAACAGTGGATATGAAGACAAATAAACGTTATTGCCTAGCTTCCACATTATCTGGATAATTTAAATTTATAAATAAAACGGGGAAAAAACAGTTGAAAATACATAATTTATTCTTTTAATTTCCCACAAAAACAATGAGTTTTCAACTGTTTCTTACAAAAACAGTATGTTTTAAATGTATAAAAAATATAAAAAAGCGGAAAACCAAATGTTTAGCTGTGTCCAATAAATCAAACCTTTACTACAGACTCAAGGTCCAAAGATAGAATATGAACAATAAATATATTTAAAATACATAATTATAAAATTACATACAGAAGAACAATAAGCACAAAATAATTTAACATCATGTAATCAATTACTTACAAGAAGAAACCTATGCTGTTTACTGACGTCTGGGACAGTGCTGGCTAACTGCGTCAATACCCGCCTACTTGACAGGAGGTATTTTGATTGACGTGCATGACAACCAACTACGTAAGTCATTGTCCCAATCGGAAGTTAAATTTACAATGAGGAATTTGTTGAAAAAATAAAAGACAAGACTGGCTGTTTACAGGCCTTGTAAATATGTTAAATGAATAGGCTACGGTTACTGCTTAAACATTTAATTAATAAATAAGGCACTGTGCTATTGTTGCACCAAAAATTACTGACATACTTGTGAGTGACAATGCTAACAGCCAATGGAAATTAACAGTATTACTTTCCAAAAGTTTGAAGTCCTGTGTAGAGCTTACATATGAATCAGACGTTAGCTTACAAGGGTCTACTATGTATCAGACGTTATCTTACAGGGGTCTGTGTATCAGACGTTAGCTTACAGGGGTCTGATGCATAGACCCCTGTAAGCTAACGTCTGATACATAGACCCTTGTAAGCAGTTAGTTTACAGGGGTCTATGTATTAGACGTTATCTTACAGGGGTCTATGTATTATACGTTATCTTACAGGGGTCTGATACATAGACCCTTATAAGCAGTTAGTTTACAGGGGTCTATGTATCAGACGTTAGCTTACAAGGGTCTATGTATCAGACGTTAGCTTACAGGGGTCTATGCATCAGACGTTATCTTACAGGGGTCTATGTATCAGACGTTAGCTTACAGGGGTCTGTGTATCAGACGTTATCTTACAGGGGTCTATGCATCAGACGTTATCTTACAGGGGTCTATGTATCAGACGTTAGCTTACAGGGGTCTGTGTATCAGACGTTATCTTACAGGGGTCTGTGTATCAGACGTTAGCTTACAGGGGTCTATGCATCAGACGTTAGCTTACAGGGGTCTATGTATCAGACATTATCTTACAGGGGTCTGTGTATCAGACGTTATCTTACAGGGGTCTATGTATCAGACGTTATCTTACAGGGGTCTATGCATCAGACGTTAGTTTACAGGGGTCTATGTATCAGACATTATCTTACAGGGGTCTATGTATCAGACGTTATCTTACAGGGGTCTATGTATCAGACGTTATTTTACAGGGGTCTATGCATCAGACGTTCAGCACAGAGTTGCTTATGTGATGTAGTGCTAATGTACAGAAGAGGCTGAAACTAAATGTATCCACAGCTGGGACTTGTGGTGTATGGAGGTAAACCTTGATAAACCCAAGATTATTACATTTTCTGATTCCTTAAACCTATTTACACCTGCCGCCACAAACACCTCGCTGCATCATCTCGTCTCCAGAAATTCTCATTGCATCATTATATTATGCAACTTGAACTTTCCTTATGTTTGTGTGCAGTAGTGCAAATACAGTATACTCTGAACAGACACCAGCACTCCTCTGAACATGCACCTAACATGCACCTGACATGCACCTAACATGCACCTGACATGCATCTAACATGCACCTGACATGCATCTAACATGCACCTAGCATGCACCTGACATGCACCTAGCATGCATATTGCATGCACCTAGAATGCATATTGCATGCATCGATATCTCCATCATCTGCCATTTGTTCAGTAATAAAATGTCCAAGATATTTTACCTTAGTGCTACAGACACAACATTTGACCTCTTTGGTTCAACAGACCATGACAAGTCTTACTGGCATTATGTGATGTCATGTTCCACACAATACATACAGTAAGGAGTTGCTGAAGGTCACCTTCACCTTCAAGATCATCAAGCATGCACCCATATTACAGGCTGTAGTTCCTCAGACAGGTCATCAATATACTGATTAGACAGAACAGGTGACACAATTCCCTCATCTGACCCCATTAAATGGTTTATGGTTCTGAATATTGAAGGAATGTATCAAATGAAGCATTGAAGAACCAGGAGACCTCTCTGCTGAAACTAGCTTCCAACAGACTCCTGCTGCCTGGGTTTGTCCGTATGCTGAAGGTTACACGTCTGACTATCTACAAACCAAGGCTTGTCTAAACAGCACATGATGAAACATGCCAACATGTGAATACACTGCTCACAGTCCACCATCTTACCGTTCTGTGTGTGTGCACTGAAACATTAATGCAGTGTTTATACTCAGCGCTGGCTCTGTAAATATGAACACACACACAAGGTGGTGCAGACTGCACCACACAACACTATCGCACACACCTCCCTCTGGTCCAAGGATCAAAAAAACCCAGTGCTGCAGGGCAGTGAAGGGACTCTGCTAGGGTGGGATGTTAAACGGGTGTCCTGACTGGTCAGTAAAAATCCCATGGTACTTATGGTAAGAGTCCTGGCCAAATATCCAACCTGGCCTCTCATACCATCATGGATACCTAATCAATTGGTTCAATTGCCCCTCCTCCCCACCCCTCAAGTGCAGCTGCTCACTAAATACGCAGCAGCTCGGCCTTCAAGACCTTGACAGAAACCAGGCGCTGGTCGAACACCTGGAGCTTCACCTGCTGGACCTCCTTCAACTGCTGCTTCATCTTGTCTATGGACAGCGTGTCCACCTGATGGTCTTCCAGCAGCTGCCTGACGTGGCAGTCCTCCAGCTCATAGTCCTGCTTGTGGCCTCGCACCGCCAGCCGGCCCTTCAACACTCTCCTCACGCTGGAGCTCACGTAGGTCATGTCGCACTGCTCACAGTGTTCCTCTCCCATCAGGTGATTCCTGGGGCAGACGAGTCTGGCCTGTTCCAGCTGGTACCCCTCTAGCGCTCCTACTACCCAGTAGGGGGCGCTGTCTGGGCGCACAGCCTCGTGGATGCACCTCACGGGGCTCATGGTGGTGTCTGGAGTTGTCTGCATCATCAGATCACAGTTAAACTGACCCACCCGAACGTTGGTGAAACGGTACCAGCTGTCCTCTTCAGCCCTGAACGGCTCCCAGACCGTCAGGTCGGCGGAGCCAGTCGTGTCACCAACCTGCCACCTCTCCAAATGTTTAAAGTGGTCAGACTTGGTAGGGCGATAGCCAACCTCCACCTTGTTGAACATCTTCACCCGTACATCCACCTGGAGACCACATACAGGAAGCATGGTCAGGTGATTTCACTACGCTACGGTGGAAACAGGAAGTAGATAAACCACAGCTTGCCTTGTTATTCCCATAATTCTCCATGTCAGCTCGGATCTCAGCCAGGGTGGGGTTCCTGGGGGCGTGGCTAGGGTCCAGGGTGAATGGGAGGGAATCCAGTACTTGAAGACTGGAACAGGGATTATAGAAGATTTTGATATCCACCATGTTTTTCTTTTTCTTGTGCTGATTTTCAACTTTCACGCCGTCCAATCTCACTGGAGACCTGATAAACACACACACAATTAAATGTTGCTCTTTCACTAAACCTCTTTCATTATGACATGTCCACATTTGGTACCTGTGTTTTTGGGCATCCAGGAATAGTTGTTCGTCTTCGAATTTGAAGCAGAAGATTGGCAAATACTTCTGCCCATCAAACAGCTGGGCCATGAAGTAAGTCTTCTTCTTCTTCTTCAGCCCCGACACAGAGTGGATGAACCCCTGTATGCTGGTCCTCGTTCTGACTTTACTGGGACCTGATCCACTGGGAGCTGGTGTAGTGGGGCAGGTTGAACTGGGACCTGCTGGGACAGAACAGAGAGCCCTGTGATGTCTGAACCTGGTATTGTAGCTGTGCTTTAGTGTTGCTGACAGGTGGATGATGTACCTGTCTGGGATTCTGGTTCTGGTTGGTCCAGCTGGTTCCAGTCCAGATCTTTAAGACTGGGGATGGTTCTCTTCAGATCCTCATCTTCTCTGAGCAGAGACAGGAACATCATACATGTCTCCTCTTTTTTGTTTAACAGAAGATCCAGGAGGGCTCCAGCTGATTTAGAATGCTAAAATAACACAAGTTAAGGTGCTGTAGGTAGCATGTTAGCTATATGCTCATGTTAATAGCCATGTCATAATGGTAGCATGTTAGCTATATGCTCATGTTAATAGCCATGCCATAATGTTAGCATGTTAGCTATATGCTCATGTTAATAGCCATGCCATAATGTTAGCATGTTAGCTATATGCTCATGTTAATATCCATGTCATAATGTTAGCATGTTAGCTATATGCTCATGTTAATAGCCATGCCATAATGTTAGCATGTTAGCTATATGCTCATGTTAATAGCCATGTCATAATGTTAGCATGTTAGCTATACATTTTTTATCTTGCAACTCTAAAATCCAACTGTACAACAGCTTTAATAAGGACATATCACATACTGTTTATAACATTACATTCTACAACATGTCAATACGAAATTGATATTTACACAATATATTTACCATTGTATTGTACTCTGTGTGTTCTATTAGTGGTTTCTTAGTCCCAAAGACTTTAGTAAGAATTCGATCATGAAAGTCTTTATAGGAGAAGATATTTTCCAATGTTGTCTTATTAATTCTCAAGAAATCCCAATGTTTCATCTTTAGTCTCTTCTCATCTGCACCATCTTGTTTATTGGTTGAGTCCCTGGTACGCTTCATTCTGTTTGGTCAGTGGACAGCAGGCGTTTCACCTGAGGTGATCGAGAGGACAGAAGTTTTCAAACCTTTCTACCACAAATTATGGCACCTTCCGGTTTTAGGTTAAATCTTGGCTTTACATTACTTATGCATAGGTTTATGTTAAGTGTAACATTTAAGTTTCACAGCCAAGTAGACGCCAGAATAGGGGTATGACAAAAGGACCTAAAAAGTGTGTATGTGTTTAGGAACCTTAACATAACACTAGTGTCATATAAATATAGAAACGCATGGAACCACTAGAATATACCCAGCTAAATACATAAGACATTAAGCAATGCAAAAGTGACTGGAGTGTTTTTATATTTTAATATTCATTTGAGTTTATGTTACAATAATTTTATATTTTATTTGCAACTAGATCAGGTGCCCTTAACTGCCACTACCGGTACTGTGTCGAAATAAACAGGTTTCTGAAAGCATTAATCACAATCTAAGCATTTAATAAATAGAAAAACAAACCCCACTTTAAAGGCCAATAAGCAAACAATAGCAGTGCAGTAGCCTATTTAAAAATCGCAGTCAGAATCTGACGATTAAGATGTCTGCTTATTCACAGGTTAAAGGCTTATAGAGATGTACGACTGTATTAATAACCGTAACGTAATACAATTAGTTACGACGCATTAGAAGCCGTCCTTATTATTTAGTTTACCGTAGTGTTCTGAACGGAGAACAAGCTGCAAGGACCACCACCAGCCTCAATATAAACCAATGTTTCAACATTATTGTACGTTTTACAATAACAGCCTGGGCAGCACTGAAGTAAAGTTCCTAACAGTACGGTAGTCCATGTTATGCTTGGCGGCAGCAGATTAGATAAAGGTACCGTAATAATGCCATCAACAACTATACCGGTGTTACGCCCCATTCTGTGTCCTGCCAAATTCAGTGACCCTTTCGAAACGAAGTATGTTAAATAAAGCAGAAAAAGCATGAAATAGTTTAATAGATCTATAAATAATATTTAGAAATATCTAGACATCAATTAACCTTAAAACGACGAGGCTGGTGTAGATAAAGTAGATACTATTCACTTTTTATTCACAAATCGCTAAAATCATAAGAATTTTGCAGAGCAAACCACCATCGATATAGCTAAACTTTTAGTAACCCTTTCCGGAACTAAAACACTTCCGGAGCAAGACACAAAAAGTGCACTAGAAATCACACTTTCACACACACTAACAGATTGTACATGATTTTAGGTGGCGCATGCGCACTTTCGAAAGGGTCACTGAATTCGGCAGGACTCAGAATTAGGCGTAACACCTGACTCCAGAGCGGGATCAGTAGCATGTCTGCAATGGCAGGTTCGCTAGCTAAGAAAGTTAAAGTAGTAAATGTTCGGGCATTTCAGCCCTCCTGGACACAATAATCGGGGTTTGTGCTACAGAAGGTCCGTACTGTGTGTACTTTATGTCTTGAAAATGTTGTTTGCCGAACATCGAGTGTTAAACACCATTTTGAGACCAAGCGTGAGAAAACATTCAAGGATGGGGCAGAGAAGTAACTTGACATGCCAGATGGATTGTTCTTCACAACAATCTCACGGCGAAATTGAAGCTATTGATGCTATTGCAAAACATGTTGCATCAGAAAATACATTGCAATAATTTATCACTATATGTGATCACATTAATCACATATATATTTAACTTAAATCTTGATCTTAAAAAATTATTGCAAATCGCAATATCTGTCAGAAAAATCGCAATTAGATTTTTTTCCAAAATCGTTCAGCCCTACTTCTCACTCTATCTCTAAGGGAGACGCCCCCCAACCTTCTGAGAAAACCCATTTTGACCGTTTGTACTAGTGATACTGTTCCCTTCATGACCATAGGTGAGGGTAGGAACTACATTTACTAGGTAAATCTTAAGCTTTGCCTTCCGGCTCAGCTCTCTTTTCATTTCGTACATATTCACATTTATTTATGATGAACAAAATTAATGATTTCAAATTAGTGCTGGGACGATTAGTCGACGTAACCGACGTCACCGGTTACTAAATACGTCGATTTGCTAAATGTACCGTCG
>JAODLL010047991.1:0-19818 GCA_026546735.1 Forbesichthys agassizii | reverse complement strand
ATCTGATTGTTATTTCAATTTCGTTAGCCTATACTGCTTCAGTTGAAAGTCTGTATAGCCTCTTAAATAGATATGGTCTCTTACACTCATATATATATATATATATATATATATATATATATATATATTTAATCTGATTTTTAATAGTTCAACAAGCGCGTTTGAAATTATCTTTCCCCAAGTGAATCTCTGCCGTCAGTTATCGCGAGGAGCTGGATCTTAAGAAGTGAAGTGAAGCGAGTGTTTTCTACGTCGACGTCTAGTAGTCTATGACTTGAAGAGAGGAGGACTGCGGCCGGGCTCCTGTGTCTTAAAACCGACGCAGGCCTATCGAGAATGTTGTTCTTAGAGATTGTCGTTACTGCGAGGTCCGCTCCCACACATCTGTGTGGGTAGGCTACTGAAATCCAATGTTCAGAAACTGGACAGCTCCCGGCCGTGAGCCTATTATTATTTGCCACTCATGGAGTCCCTGGTGGGATTTGTGGGGGAAGCCCCATGAGCAGACGCAATTTAGGACGTATTCCATCAATCCTTTCAAAGACGTCGTTATCTTCATAATTCAATGATTGATCATTTCGATAAAGGATGCTCCTTTCAATTTGGAGTGGATGTTTTTTTACGTGCACAGAGGAAATACGGATGCTTGGTAATAACAAATTTAAGGAGATTCGCAACCTACACACAGCAAGATCCGAGCTCTACATGCTTCTCATCATCCTCGGCATTTTCCATCACCGCTGCGAGGGCAACGGAGTCACGACCATACTATCCACGATGTAGATGAAACAAGGTACGTGTCCTACTCGGAATTGCTGTCATTGGGTTGCTTTTATTTACATTTTCCATACAAATGTGCACGTTCAAACCTATATTTGTATCTAGTAAGGTTGAACCTTACTTGCTAGATAGTGAAAGTCTGGCTGCCAAAAAAACAACAAAAAACTGTATTGTTTAGGTTAAATTAGGCTACTATTTAGGCCTAGCCGTAGACTACTGTAGACTCCGTCTGTTTTCCACAATATAGAGTGAAAATGCTATTTACTGCTTTTCTTCCTGTGTCATTTGACAAAGTAAATGTTGGACTTAAATAAGGAACTACAGCATGTAGTTAGTTCTATGTTCATTTTAGGTAATTTATGGTAGGCCTTTGTGACCTGCAAAGTTTTAAACCATAAAGCCATTTACAACTTTTGGATGAACATAAATGCTGGTGAATGCAACCAATCTCTTGGAATTGTGCTGTCAAATAATTAAAAAAAAAAGTTTTTAAGTTGCATTCAATTCTACTCGACCTGCTGTTTTTAATGTTGTATTTTGTTGAACATGTGCATAATTGCATGCTTTACCCACTGCAGGGATACCATATCAGTCCCAGCCATTGACTGACCTGGATTGATTTGTCTTGAGTGGCATTTAATCTGCTGTGCTGTACAGTACAACATTACTCTACAGTATGGTCTATTATGGTGTTAATGCTGACTACTCACTCTGTGTAGGTATACCCAGTTTCTTTGTCTGACGCAAGCCTTAATTATCCAAGTAATGCTGTTGTGAATGACCCATATGATATCATTGTGCTTCATCCACATTTATATGACGCATAGAAGATTTCCATATCGTATTTTTGCTCATTGCATGTCATGTCTGTTTATGTGAAGAAGCTGGAGGGCTTTTGCTGAATGAAACTAGATATCAATGCCTCTCTATGCTATGGAACAAAGAGTGAGCATCTCAATGTACTTGCTATGCAAGGCATGTGATGTTGTTCATTCCTCATTTACAGAGTCTATATCATAGACGGACATTAAAATATCACAATCCATAACTATATAGAAGTTGAGCATGACATGACTAAGGTAATGCCTGGAAACTGGCAGGTGTTATTTTTATGATGTACAACAATGATGTGACAATGCTTTTTCAGTAGTAGTCACATCATTCTTTTGACTCCTCTCTGTAGGTCTGGTGGTTGCCACTTCTCTCCTGTGGGGAAATAGCAATATACATTGGGAGTGACTTAGCGTGGAACATCTCTTCATAGCATCAAGGCCACAACATGACCAGCCCCCAGTAAGTATGACAGCCAGCAGTGTCTCCTATTATGTCCGACGGTGCAAACTAAAAGACTGGCATATAGTCGTACAGCCTGCCGTGTTTATTAAGGAAATGACACCTTATTATTACTATTCCACACCCCACTAAAGCCCTTCTTTAGCAGCAGGGAAACAAGTGGTTTTGTCCTTGCTGGGCGTGTGTTTGACAGTCAGCCAGCGTTCCGTTAGCATTCTCTTGTCATCTTCTCTTATTAATATATTCTAATATATAATATTGTCCATGTGATTCTGCAGGGTGGAGGCTGGGTGGGATGTTGGGGGAGGGGGGTACGGAACACTTCCCCAACACAGATCTCTAATCTGGGCCTCTGATCACAGGCTTGGGTGGCAGATTAATACCTTGGTCGGTTAATTGCCAGTGTATTTGCTGGGAAGTTCTATTATAGGATAAGAGAGGACTTACAAAGGCATAAATAAGTGCTGTGGATGGCTTCATGGATTCCTGGTGCAATGACCAATGGGATAAGATCACAGAGAAAGTAATCTATTTTCACCCTTGTTCTCTGTGATGGCATGCTCCATCCATTCAGCTGTCTAGTCGGATGTAGGTCATAGGAAATCTAGAAGTTCAGAGATATGCTCCACTTCAAATAATTATCTCTTGTATATTTCTCTTATAATATAACTTATTAATAATTGAATGTGAATAGTGTATGCCTATAACTTTGAGCACACAAAGACAATATACTGCCCACCCTGACGAAGCCAGTGGCTTCACAATAGGTCAACTATAATTTACTGTGGCCAACCTTTATTTCACACAAGCTCCCTGGATAATGAAGCCTCTTTAATATCATTCAAGGTGGATTCATTAAGCAATGCTGAAGAAATATTGTTCATATTTAAACTCAACATCCAAACAAATCCATCCCAAAATTGGACATGTGTTGCCAAGGCTAGGTTAGTGTTAAGTGGTGCGGTCTGCCCCACTTTGTTTGTGTTTACATTTACAGAGCCAGGTCTGTGTAGGAACACCAGAATATTTCTCAGTGCACACACAACAGACAGCTATGAACCATAAGGAGATATTTAGCTAAATTGAACAATAAGCATTTTGGATTAGTATAACTTTATTTAAATTGTTTGTTTGTACAATGGAAATAATGGATTCCTGTATATTTCCTCTTATTGCTTGCAACGTGAAACATATATAAAGGTTAACACTCTTTGTATCTATGTACACGTAATATATTTGGAATTCAATATTTTTGTTATTACTTAAATGTAAATGATCACACTTGATTGAAACATTTATTATTTGATTAGAGATTAAGTTGCTTTATGTTTGTGTCATTTACAGAATGTGTTAATTTACTGTTATTGAATACATTTATGTAAAACTTTTTTTCCTTGAAACTGCAAAACATCATCTAAAATGTTATGGAAAAGGCTTACTGATTATATCTTTATAGAGTACATTCTAAATATGCAAATGCCTGTACATACAGTCGTTATTGAATACATTTATGTAAAACTTTATTTTTCTTTGAAACTGCAAAACATCATCTAAAATGTTATGGAAAAGGCTTACTGATTATATATTTATAGAGTACATTCTAAATATGCAAATGCCTGTACATGCAGTCATTTCAAATGTCTATGATATGGCAGGCTTGATTCAGTCCATTTGCTGTACTGAAGAGAAAACGCTATCAGAATGAATCCCATGCCTTCATTCCATACTGACGTGAGGGCTTTGTCAAATGCAGTCATTTCCCCCACCTGAACCTTGAGAAGCGCAGACATTGCCTAAAGGAATTTATGTTACAAATGTACCGTTGTGTCAAGTACCTGAGTCAGGCATGCTGTCAGGGAAAGCTGGCTTGTGCCCATATAACTGATTTGGCACATTGATCCCATTCCCTTGTGATATCAGGGTAGTGAATTGCTGTGCATTGAGAAGCAGCCATGTGTCTGCATGCAGGCTTATTAGGTGGGACAGCGTGGCAGGGTTGGAGACAGCTGGCCACAGATGCCCTCTACGTACAGACAGCACTTAATGCTGAGGCAGCATTTCACGTATAGTGAAAATGCAGATGAAAATAGGAGTCGGCAGTAATTGTTCTCATAAGTAAACCATACTTTCTTAACCAATTGATATGTGAAAATTAATATAGGCTGCTGTTAATAATCACTAATAATCACTCATTGGGTTTCTGTCTCATACTTGAACATCTTCATCTTTAGTGGTCATAACCTCAGCATTGGACAGATGGACAGTTGGCATGCCTTGTGCATTTTGTTCCCCTGTTGTGTAATCAGTGCCATCCATCCTCTGCAAGTGAAATCCTGTTCCAGGTGTACTTTTCAGTGTCAGCTGTTGATTGACCTCCAAGTGTCACAGATCTCTTTCATCCCCCCCCCCCCCCCCATCCCCCCTCCTTTGGAGACGAGACAAATGGTTTCTACTGTCTCCTAAGGTCACCTTGTGTGTACTCTCCTTGATTGCACGATACCGCCCCCATAAACATACACTCTTGACCACCCTTGACCACTGTGCATTAAAGTGCATGTGACTGCAGAGGGAGGAGTAGAGAACAGATAGAATGTGTGTTCTCTGATAGGGGAGTAGAGAGAAGTGTCTGCCACTCACTCACCACAGCACAAGCCATAACAGCATTAAAATGCAATGCCAGTTTCCACGACAAGGGCAATCTCACTGCCACGTCAAGGCTTCTGCCCTAAGCAAAGAGCCAGGGTTCTGACTGTTATGGCGATGTGATGTGTGCGCTGCAGGGCCCCACACCAGACCAGGGTGTCAGAGCTAGAGGTGATCTCTCAGCAGGTGGAGGACGACAACCAATGCGTGGCCGCGGGCCAGATAGCCAGCTTGGCCTACAGAGACCTGCCCATGGCAGCCCTGGACGTCTCCCTGGCAGGCTCCCAGCTCATCTCCAACCTGGATGAGGAGGACAACAGGGAAGGGTATGTGCCACGGGCTCGTCACTAGCACAGGATCGTCGTTTGTCTCCATTTCCCCCATCGCCACGATCCATAACCTGACACGCCACATGGATTGACACACACAAGTCCATCGAAGCGGTTTGGTTTTTCCAACAATATGCAATTGATTGAAATGCAGTTGATTGGATGAGCAATGTGTCTGTTGTTGTTGTTGTTTTCAAGTGGCTTTCGCTGTTTTAACACCTAAACCCCACCCGTAGCTATCAGTACAACGCTGATTGGTCAGATCAATTGTTGTTCGGACTCACTCGCGTAGGACTTCAGGCTCTCCATACTGATTCACGCGGTGCAGTCAAACTGACGCTCGAGAGATCAGGATGGTCTAGTGAGGCTTTACTTTCCATATTACTGTAGATGACAGGAATAGTAACCACGTGTGACTGACTCCCGAGGGTCCAGAATTGGAGTGTCAGATTTGGCCGTGGATTTCTGTGAACTTGGAGCTCGTGATTTCCCTATGCTGAAACCAAATGCATATCCTAAATATCCGCCTAGATATGAATAATTTCAGTGTAATTCAATATGTCTTTAATGCACACATTCCATGTGCCCTTGTGGTTGAAACTGGTATTACAGCATGTCATGTCCCTGCCATACCTCAGTGTTGAGACACTTGCATTCCTTCGTACCCCCCCTCACCTCCATCACTGAGCTCATAGGCTCACGTCTTCTCGGCCTGTCTCTACAGTCACATGGACGAAGACATAAACGGTAAGCTGGAAAGTATATTTATGGTTCCGGGGAATACTACAACACACTTGAGGAATGTACCTTTGAAACACGTATCAGCATTTTGTCTCACAATTGAGAGAGGATATATGCAACCAACATAAAGTCATGTGATGTTCTATTGCTTGTCATTGGATGGAAATCAAATGGCCCCGCATGTTGTGTGGATGGGCTATATCCATAATTCATTAATTCTATTCTCTGCCTGGCAGAAGGAAGAATTAAACAAGATGATCATCGATACACCTGACATATTGAATCACTTCTCATTTTATATGAGAGCTGAGAGTTCAAGGATGTGTGGCAGTGAAGTTATTAACGTCATACTGTTAAATGGACAATGCCTCAAGTGACAAGTTAATTTCAGCTCAGTGACACAGCAATTTCTCTCTACAAAAGGCAGCTTTTTCGCTCTTAATGTTGCTTTTGGCTGAGAAGCGGGTGTTGCTAGCACTGTATCTCTCCAGAAATGTTAAAGCCTGCTTGTTGTGGGTACATGTAGTTTTGTTTATGGCTACATCACCGTGCTTGCAGGTCCAGCAGACAAGACCTTGTGTCCACGGCTCTCTGATCAGTGAAGTATGGCTTATTGCAGTGCTGCATGGAGTCCGTGCAGAAGAATTAGACCAAGCAGACATGGGCTTGGTCCAGTCCAGTACAGGATCACGGATCTGTGAGACAGAGGGCAGTCACAGATGGGCCCTGTCCTGAAACAAACACTCCTTTACACTTGTCACCATGGCGACGGGCGTATTGCGTTTGCCCCAGTAAATGGCTGTATCATGGGGGGAATTGTGATGTCTGACACTGCAAATGGACTTCGGTATTTGTATTGAGCAATACGGGGCATTCTAATTGTACAATTCCTATTTGTCTGTTTACATACCCTCCTCCTCTCTGTGTTCTTGGCAGCTAATGAGCGTTTTTAGATTGGAATTCTTGATTAACTGCAGCATTCCGTACATGGCTGTCATCACACTGAGGTGAGGACTCATTCATACAGACAGTGAAACACTAAGTGGATTGTGTCACCGGCTTTGACATGCCTTTGTGACTCATGTGCACAGAATCAGAGGAATGACATGGCTGTGATGTACATTCTCGGGTGTAACATTCATGTGTTTAGATTGTTTATAATAAATGTTAATGTTAATGCGAATGGGGACCACCTCTCAGCCCCTCACTCGGCTCCTGGACAATGTTTTAACTTTTCACAAAGTTGTGCAATTAGTGGAGTCTGGCTCAGAGCTGGGGTGGAGTTACACTTTAAATCACAATGATTTGGATTTATCATTCTCTGTGGTCCCTGGAGCTCTATAGGTTAATGGGAAGCCAAGTCTCATCTGCAAACCCACCAGGAAGAATGTCATGGTGACAATAACTTTGTGACAAGTCACTTCCAGTTCCAACGTCTCTCTCTACTGCTGGTGCAATGTTCCTGATCTCCATCAAGCCAGAGCAATTTAGATTCCTGAGATGACTCATTTCCAATTTGCTGTTCATATTGAGTTGCTTTTGTCTTTATTACCACATTTATTGTCAGTCAGTTAACAACTGGTTGACATACTAACGTGTAGTAAAGTATATCAACCATAATATCGCTCTCCTCACATTCCACTAGCGTACCCGTTCTCTGTGGGGCAGGGCAGTACTACACAGCCCTGGCTCCCTAACATAAACAATGTGGTGAAGACTGCACACGTCAGCAATATGCTAGCATTCGCAATGTGTTTACAATGTGTGGGTTGGAGATTCTGAGGGAGCGCCCTATTTGAACTGAGTTTTAATTTAGCGAGCATTTTTGAGAATGGCTTCCTATTCCTTTTACTGTTTTCTTGCTAAACTCTCTTAGCTCTCGATGAAGCACAGCCACGAACAATACCGTACGTCCAGCTCTTTCATGGCTAAACTGTTGTCAGAGGTGGAGTAACATCATTGTTGTTATTATTATATGGGCAGACTGAGCCTGTGCTGAAGCTAAGGGTGTTGCTGCACCCCGTCGCTATGAAAGAGTGGAGAAGCACACACGGGAGAGGTGGGCATTTAGTCTTGCATGGCAGCGCCACGGGGCTGTTTATTGCTAGACGTGGGCGGCTGCGTAGGAGGTACTGTACGAGTTTTTTTTTTGCGAGGGGCACAGGCAGTACCAATTGAGTCCGTGTAGCAGCAGTGTGGTGGATGGTATTATTAATAGACATTGTCTCCTGGAGGAAAGGCTGGCAACACCACATAAGGGTGGAGCGACGTCACATTCATGCCTGGGCATGCTGAGAGCGCCACCTCCTGTTCCCCACGCACATGATGTAACCTTTTTATTAAAGGCACAATCCTCGATTGTGTTCTAGCACGTGGGTAAAAGCAGAGGCGGTGAGAACAATACTTACAATAGAGAGGAGTTTCATTACCCAAAGAAGAACTGTGTGTGTGTGTGTGTGTAGGTCCAATACCATTATAACGATCTTATCAAAGAAGCAGCGGTCAGTTGGAGGATTTAGATTGGCATCTTTCTTGATAGCAACCTCAGCATACATGACCTCCATACTCACCGGAGCCCTGCCTACCTGGGCCTCTGTCCTCTGGCCCAGGCCTGGCTGGGAGTGGACCCTCTGTAGTATGTTCCATACAGTCCCCAGGCCTGCATCAGTGTCCCAGCATACGCCATCACTTTCCAGAGGCCCGTTGTGTGAGAGGCTTCGAGGCTCTGCAGCAGTGACAGATGGTTGATGTGGGTCAAACAGCTGCTGAGGGAGAGAGAGGGCGATATAGAGAGAAAGCTGCATGCTGCAGATTAGTAGGAACTGACTTTATTTGATGAATGTCGTGTGCAGTGCTACGCAGTCAGTGGCTCGCTGCAGTTATAGTGAGAAGTAGGGTATTATATAGGCTTATGCATGACCACACCAACCCAGATAGATTGCATTACATACATTACTCCACAAAGAGTCCGGAGTAGCCTTCCACAGCAGTGAAATTTCCTCTGCAACTTATCCTACAATTATCCACACAGACTGCTCACACCAATGCATCATCTTTATGCCCCCACTACCAGGAATTGAGATACAATTGTGACATTATACACAACTGTAAATTAATTTGAGCATTGATCATGGCCAGAGCAGATGTACTCTTGAACTTTGCCTAACGTAGATGGGAAAAGAGGTCTTTCTATTCCCGCCACCGCCCCCCCCCGCCGTCCACACACACACACACACACACACACACATATTTCAAGTGCTGACAGTTCCATGAAATTGTACGGTTCACCTGGCAACACAATAGATGGCATTTAAGTGCCGGGAGTGGGTTTGTTAATATTCACAGACATGCAATGTGTGAGATTGCGTTTGGGCTGGAGAGATCAAATATCCTGGTGGAAAAACCCATTCAGGAACAGCATGTCCATTGGTCATAGAGCACAATCTATCTGTAGGTTTGCTTGTATCATGAAGTTTCGCTTGCAAAAAGCACATTCAAATCCATTCTGCCTGCTAGATAATGCTGTAAAAAAAACAATTCTTACTTGAGAGATGCCCTGCTAAAAAAAATCCAGCATTGCTGGTCACCAACATAAGGTATGTTTTGCATGCTGGAACCATGTTGCTTGAGAACAACATGGCTATGCTGGTCCACCAGCTAGACCAGCACTACCCCAGAACTAATCAGTATGAACCAGCCTGGACCAGCATGGAATTCAAGTTGGTTTATGCTGGATTATTAGCAGTGTGTATTTCCATCAGGCAACAAACTCATTCTTAAATTATGTAAACTAGCAAGCTAGCTGTTTTTCAGCAATTCACCACCTGAAATTGATTAGCACTTTTTAGTTGACTTGAAAAATGACTGTGGAGTTCAGTGTTCATGTTGTACTAATTCACAAGTGAGACTGTGACTAATTATGAGATATGTGAGGTTTAAAATGTTGATTGCCAATGATAACATCAGTTGGATCTCTAGTCGGCATAATAACATAGATAACATAGATGACTCAGCAGTGGTGACAGACAGAAAACGTATTATTGTGGAAGAAAATGTCTTCCACAATCATCATAAAGATAATTTACACTAAGATATAGTGTATGTTTCTTATGCTTAGCCATAACCCTTATATAGCACAGGGTTATTCTATTGCATTCATTGTTCCGGCAGTAGAAAAACATCGTCATTTCTACAGTAGGCTATATGGCTGTTTATGACACTGTTAGGGGCAGGCCTCTTTAGCGATGTTTATTAAATTGTGAATCTATTTTAGGAAATTAATTCAAAGTTAACATTTACTGAACTTATATTCATCAATTATGTTTGCATTTGTCTTGAGGTCAGTTTACGGCCACCATTTCCATTTTCGGATAGAAGCGCTGCTGAGGTAGAAATGCATATCTTTCAGAGAACATGAAATGTCACTTTTGAGTGCAGGCAGTAAGATGGGGAACAAGCGCAACCTGAGTTTGAACGGTCTGTATGGAGTGAAGCAACCCTCTGCTGTGTATGAGCCTGCAGTCTCTCCATTGTGGTCCATTTTCCACTGCCCATGCCTGCTGAGATCAGCAGATTGGTGTGAATTGGTTGGAGTTTAGACTAGAGCAACCCTGGCGATGTATACGTATCAGTGCAGAGGCAGGAAAATGAAAAAACCTGATCTGATCGTGTCATATAAATGTTGTAAATGGTGCTGAATCTGTACTTTGCATCAGCGATCTAGCGTTGGGTTGGACCTCGTCAGCCATCAAAGAAACGTTTCATTTTAAAATAAAAGTTTTTTAAATTTGTAAATTGATAAAATGTACAGTTACACATTCATTTTGGCAGCGAACTAAATCGGTTTACGTGTTTGAGGATTCATTAAAAGGACATTCCTTGATTTCTTTACAGAATTCCCCTTGTGGTTGAAGCCTGTGTTACAAAAATGTTGCTGACCCTTCCATATAAGACCACACTGTTCTCTACCCCTCACCCTGGCCTATTGCCACACAGTTATCTTTAAAATGTAAATTGTGAGCTTGGGGTGACTACACAAAGCGATGATCAGTTCTAGAGGTACACAAGTTTCATGCTATATACTCACGGAGCAATCTCAGACGAATAGTAGGGTTTATGGGGAAGCAATACATTAGCATGGTGAAATAGTATTTTTCAAGATTACCTCTATATTTGACTTTTTCTCTCTCTCTCTTTCGGTCACTCTTTCACACACACACACACACACACACACACACACCCCTCTGCTTCCTTGGTACCTAAATATCCCCCAATGTTCTGTCTCAATTAGAGGAGACACTACAAAGAAGGAGATGTCCCTACTGATAGCTTCCTTGTAATAGCATTAGCAGCATTAACTGTTCAAATCCCACAGTCTGTCCTGTCTGCATGAATAGGCCTGCTCTGATAGAGCGCACACACACTGTGCCTGTTGGGTCATTCTATGTGCATTATCATGCCATTACCTTCTGCCCAGGCCAGTATCAACCATCTCCATGGTCTAATCACCTTCCAGTACACTTCCTGTTGTCAACTGATCCCTTGTTTCACCGTGGCCTCTGGATGTCTTTCTGAACCGGTTTACAGTACATACCAGCCAAGGATCTCTCATTTCCTGCTCACCCTGTGTTCCGTGCGTGTGCGTCTCTGATTACGGGTTCGATCTAAACAAGCCCAGCCATGACCCTATAGGAGAGAGAGGAAGGTAACACTCCCCCCCACACACACACACCTCCATATGTCCTTGCTCACCCACCAGAGAACACTTGAATAAATATTTCAGATTCTCAGCACTCAGGTTTTAGAGTGATTTTCAAAAATTAACTCTCCATGCTTGGTGTAATCCGTCACTGCCTTTTACTCTGTTCCCAGACATGGATTTTCTTTACAGTTTTATTAAATTAATACCTTCTCCGGCTGGCTTGGGGGAGCAGTCTAAATGAATTATATCCACATACGAGCTATGTAAAAATTATGTTTTTGTTTTTTTCAATCGGTGAGTGAGTGGTCCTTTCCAAATGTAATATGCAATTATCTGTATATCTTTTAACTCAAGGGCCCTAGATGCCCTGTAATCTATAGTACACGCTAGGAACACCAGCACAAACATTGCTTTTTTAATTTTTATTTCACACGACAATGTATATGTGGTTTGACATTCGCTCCTGGGGAACATATTTGTTCTGAGCAGAATTGAATACTCTGCCTTAAAATTGAATATGGCTACTGCTGCTTGCATTTGGCTTCCTCTGCAGGCTGTTGAGCCCTTAATTTGCCATCGTGGGCAGGCAGGCAGGCAAGCAGCAGGCAAGGACACAACACACTGGTGAGGATACAGAGGGCTGACTGTGCAGTTAGCTCTTGGGAGGGCACAGTGCCCCCTCTGCTACCCTTGGCTATATGGCTTGAAAGGATATCGAACCTCCCTCCACCATATATAGGTGATTGCCAAGGTCCCATTCCTCTTTTAATGTCGACGTCCCTCTAGATTTCAGTTGGCAGAGTCCCAGCAACTATGGCCTCAGCTCTCTCTCTCTCTCCCACCCCTCCTTTCATTGCTGGCTCTCTCTGTTCTGAGCTAAAGTCGGAGTAGAGGGAAAATAAATGGTGTCCTCCCTTGTCCTCAAACAGACATCGCCCACAGCTTTCCTCCTGTGGGGGACAGGTGAAAACAGAGAGTTGCTATTTTAGAAGCTTTCTGTGTGCTTTTGAAAAAGAACACTCTTCTTCCAGCTCCTTCCCCAGAGTCCGTCCGTCTAGCTGTCCGTCTAGCTTAAGTGTACAATGCAGAATTGTGTCAAGGAGGGCAGGCCTGTCACTCCCGGCGATGTGTCATTATTTGTTGACCATACGTGTTCCCAGGAGTATCTTCCGCCTGTCATAGGAATCGACCAGAACGACACCAAGGAGAGACTAAAGAGGTTTAACACAGGCCTGACAACACAGTGTGCCTACAAGGCACAATTATTATTGTATAGAGAGAGCTGCCAGCCTGCTACACTCCTAGCTAATGGAAAATGTATGACAAGAGGGCTAGCTAGTTGAGGGAATGTATTGTAGGGCTCTGATCAAAGCTTGTTTTGTACCATGGGCACTAGATGATGTAAAGAACTCATGTGTGGCATCTTTGCCCTCCAGATAGCACAATGCCAACCCTATCCAGCTGGCAGAGACATGTCGCTAGCTTAGGGTTGCCAACTCTTATGCATCTGGCATGTGCCACATGCTATTGTGTCCTGTCTCACGCTAGCACGATAAACAGTTTCCATTCACATAAATGCATCTCACGCCAAAAACCTGAGATATTTAGATCAATCTCCCCTACTTGCAGTAACCCATTGCCTGCTGAAAATGAGTCAAGTCAGACAGGTAAACATAAAGGCAAACAATAGTGTGCACGTCCTTTCAGACAGAGACTAAACCCTCTGATGGTATTGACCTGTATAAAGGCTACCGTAGCATAGCTTACATATAATAAATATCTGCTGGAGAAGAACCTTTCTACACTATGTGCGGCGAGTGATGCGTGATATCACATAGTTCTTTTTCATAAGCACTTACCGTGTACGTAGACATTACTGGATCTCATGAACTGATCCAAAAATAGTCAAACTAATGGCACGCTTAGCTAAAGTGTGGTGACACTGCAGGACTTTGACTATAACGGGCAAAGAGAACGGTTGTATAGAAGATAAGAGTTAAAAAAGAGACTAAAATGGCATACTGTAGGGTGGATAGGCTGCAGTGTTTCACAGCAACAGGCACGCTATGCAGTGGCAGTGACGGCAAGTGTTAATGCGCACTGCATATGGGGTTGTGTGTGCTTTATTTGGGACAGCATGCATATCATTCGTGTCGCCTCTGCAGGAGAGTGCCCTCTGCTGAACATCGCCCGCTCCTCATAACAGCTGAGTTAGCATTTGTTTCATTTTCTTTGACCACAAGCGCATTCTGTGACATTCCCTCTTTATTATTCATTTACCATGCATGGAGAAACCCCATCATCTCTGTTCTGTGTTGTCAATCTCCCTCCTTCACATCATCCACATTAAAATGAAATATATGCATCTTATATGTATCTGTGTCCATTCACGGCTGTAACCGCCTCGGTTAATGAGCTCTGAGCTGATGCTGATGACGTCCTGCCGCTCTCTGCCCTGGTCAGGTCCAACTGGCTGAAGCCATGCTGTGGGAGGAGGTCCGCACTGTGGCAGGTGTGTCTGCTGTCTGCAGGCTTTAACTGTTTCCTGGTGGCCTGTGTCGTTCTGGTGGTGGTGCTGTTGACCCTGGAGTTGCTCATAGACTCCAAGATGCTGCAGTGTGAGTGTGGTCCACCGCCTCCTTCAAAGCCCTATGCTGGGAACCAGCCATTGTCAGTTCACGTGTGGACTGGACCTGTGGACCTCTAGAGCAGGGGTTCCCAAAACTGTTGCGTCAGGATCCACCTAGAGAGGACTAATCTATTTAGAGACACACCAAACACAGTACCGGCATTGTAATTTTCAAAAACCAAACTCCATTTTAGCTAATGCTATACTTGTGTGTCTGTGCCAAATATTTTTGAACAGAGTGCTCCATAATCTATGGTGTGCACTAAATAGTATGTCACCCAATTAGGATGAAATAGGCTATTTTGCCACAACCTTACTCTCGACCAATGAGAACAACACGATAGCAAAGCACTGAAGCTTTTCATTGATATTCATTCATTCATTCAACTCACTCCCACTCAGTGACCCACCTGTGTGTCCCAACCCACAGTTTGAAAACCACTGCTCTAGAGCATTGTGAACCCCCAAATAGGGAGTGGCTCATATTTGGCAACCCCTCTCTTGCCAATTTTTAATAGCATAACATATATAATATGTATGTATATATATATATATACACACACACACACAACCATTGGAAAATAATAAAAAATACAACTAGATTAAAGTTGGAGTCATCTGGTGAGCAAAATGGGACATCGTGTTTCTTAGGGTGGGGGAAAGGTTGGGGAGTGCATCGTGAAAGCCTCTGGTATAGATAACACTACAGTATGTTCTGACTTTGGCTATGTTTTCTAACGGCGCCAATACAACTCTGCAGTAGAAGGATGTGTAGCGGCGCACAGTTAGCACAGATGCAGTTTGCACAAAGAAGCAAAAGACGCAAGCTAGCAGGCGCTACTTCATTAGCCAAAATGCTTGGTGGGAGGTTAATGTACAGTATGCCTCATGTTGACAAGACTGTTGGATAAGAGAGTTGCTGTAGGCTTTAATATTTACTTGAAGGCATAACCCAAAAGGCGATGATTACATGAATTAAGAAAACATGACAACATTCTAAGAAAATCACATTCGCCAGAGAATGTCAACGTATCTTCTCAGGGATGAACAACATTCATCCATGCAAGCTGAAAAAGCAAGTTGTGGACAAACATGCAAGCGCCTGTACTTTGTGTACATGAGTATATGTGCATACGCAAGCATCTTGTGCACCTGCTGAGGAGGAGGAGGCAGGGAATCTATCCCGAGAGTTACATCTGTGTTCACACCACCAGTGTTAATAGTAACAGAGCATGGCCTATATGCTCATCTGTCCTAGCATCACCTGCGTAAGGTCAGAGGTCACAACCTGCACGATGTCTGATGTCAGGACAGGGAGAGATGGCGTGTAGATAATAGGACTGAGTCGCTCTGGGCCCGGAACACTTCCAGGTATTTGGACAGGAGATTGGGGCAGGCTGAGCAAATAAGTAAGACAAACGGCGCGGGCGTCGATTATAGGGAACACACATAGGAAGAGAGCCAGCGTGTGAATGAGGAAGATAAATGGAGTGATGGTCAGATGGCTGAACACAACAAACAAAGACAGATGGTGGAGATGGGGGTGTTGGGGGAGGGCACCGGGCCATGCAGAGGAATGCCTCGGCTGACAGCCTATTGCTGTTGAAGCTGTCCACAAATTAGGCTGATGAATACACACGCTGATAAGCAATGCATTGGCCTGTATGTGGTGTAGCCTCATACGTGTGTTTTCTCAGCTTGCGCGCGTGTGTGTGTGTGTGTGTATATATGCATGCATGTCTGTGTGCATGCATAACCCACATGCCTTCCCCTGCTGTGTCCCAACAGTTAACAGTGCGTTCCAGTTTGCCTGCATTATTCATTGGATCAGCCTGGCCATTCTCTCTGTGTTCTTCACCGAGGTGAGACACACCTCACAGACACACACACACACACACACGTGCGCACACGTGCGCACACACACACATTCACACACACACACACACACACACACACTCACACAAGGAAGCTGCTCCCTTACAGCTGATGCAGTGCTCTGTGTGTAAGGATAAAGGTGAGCCAGTGGGTTGCACTGATTCATCCTCATTAATACATCAACACCACAAGGAAGAGGCCCCTGTCCCCTGATCACATTCTGCTTAGTAGAATTATACGCTGGAGCAAAGGGACATTTATCATACTAGACAGCATGTGCCCCAGTCTATTGAAAGCCTGCGTCGTTAAAGCGGAGAGTCGGCCCCTTTTGAGGCATTCTATTGATCCGCAACACAATCACTTCAAAATGCAGATAGAGTTTTTCTGTATCGCTTCTTTTAAATAATTTTCATTTCCCCAGGTGTTTTGCATCGATTCACTTTTTCTCAGAGCTCAGGCACATTTGTCTTAGTTCTCTGTAGCTGACCAATGCACAACTTTGGTCTCGTTGGCATTTCACTTATCAATAAAAGCTCCCCTCTGTGATTCATTTAAACATTGGACACAGCATGACGGAGGTTTCTGCTTCTCTGCAGCCTTGAAAATATGAAATGAGGATGGGGGGGGCTGAAAGAGAGAGTGTTTGCCCTCTGCCGTGCCTGCTGTGTCAGCAGATGGACCAGAACACAGTGCCTCTAATTATTTGGATGAAATCCTACTGTGCGGCTTGCTGTGACATGTATAAATATGGCATTGATGAACTCTCCAATGCTTCTGTTATGAAAGTTGGGAATAATAATGAAGGACAACACTAATATCGGTGTCACACTTCCATATTGCATTATTATTTGGAATATGTCGACATTCCAAAGCTGTTACTTAATGTTATTTTGTCATTTAACATCCCTTAATGTGAGTGTTAACATTCTAGACTCATAATATTCCAAATTGGGAAAATAACAAATGTCAAACTCTAAAGTCATTGAATACCAGCATTACAAATAAAATGTGAAACAATATGATTTCACACTTGTGTGTGCGTGTGCGCGTGTGCGTGTGTGTGTGTGCCTGTACACACTGCATGGGTGACTTATTTTCCATTCCTTGGCTCATTTCTTCCACGTCTGCCCGTGTACCTGACCTCTCCTCATCTCTGGCCGCGTGTGTGTGTGTGTGTGTGTGCGTGCGTGCGCCACAGACGGTGTTCAGGATCGTGGTGCTGGGGATATGGGATTACATCGAGAACAAAGTGGAGGTAAGCTCCCAGAGGCCCTGTTAGACCTGAGGCAGGGCTGCTTTCACTACACTCTTGTTTCCTCAATGTCACGCTGTTACCACCTGGCAAGGCCGAAACCATAGACCTACGGTGACCTTGTGTGTGTGTGTGCGTGAGTTCAGGTGTTTGATGGGGCCATCATCGTACTCTCTCTGGCCCCCATGGTGGCCTCTACAGTGGCCAATGGCCCAAGCAGCCCCTGGGATGCCATCGGTCTCATCATCACCTTGCGCATCTGGAGGGTCAAGAGGATCATCGATGGTGAGGCGGGGGGGGGGGGGGAGGGGTGTCCTCCTCGTGTCCTTTCCCGTGAAGTCATAAGTGATTGATAATACCCCAGCATGGCCTCTGTGTGGAGTAACCATGTATCGCCTGGTTTCATCGATGTTGTTTGCTTCACCTTTTCATTACTGTCTGTTCGATGGGAACACCTGGTGTCTCTGCAAAAAGCCTGTGTGCGCTTGAACTTTTAAGTTTACAGGGCGAACACACCGTTTTTTGGAATGGCTGGGGGTGTAAAAATGCTTCACTACCTTTCCCGTTGCACCATATTATGATCGGTGCATGTATCAGACAAATGTGCGGCAATAGATATACTCAAAATGTATGTGCTTTACACACATCCTTAGTAATAACTCACCTTGGTTGATTAATGTGTTCAAATTGTCCACAAAAACTGATTTCATTGAAACAGCCTATGTCTCAATGACTCCATCTAGTGGTGTTATGTGGGTAATGACAATGAAAAGAGCAGATGAGGCATATGTGAATTATTGTGTTAACATACTAGCAAATTCACTCCTCCTTAGTTACATTGACACAGTGCACCAAGTAGTCAAATATAGCAGGGGTGCTGTGTTTTTGAAGCTACATGTGCCTCAGTGGCACCTTTTTTGAATGCCATAGTGGAAACTCATAATTATATATTTTTGTATTCAGCCTTTGTTCTGCAGGTAAAGGTGGAGCTGGAGATGGAGATTCAGCAGTATGAGAAGGCAAAGGCAGTTCGGGAGGAGCAGCTTGACCGTCTCACGCAGATCTGCCAGGAACAGGCAGTAGGTCCCCTCACCAGCTTCTGTTTTGTTATGCACCACTTTTGGCTGTTATGGCAGTATCTGACCAGAAGAGGGCAGCAATTAGTTTCAGATGAAAACGACATGCTTCAATTCTATAAATCTAGAACCTAGTCGATGTCAGATGAATAGAAAAGACATGCTCCAATTCTATAAATCTAGAACCTAGTCGATGTCAGATAAATAGAAAAGACATGCTCCAATTCTATAAATCTAGAACCTAGTCGATATCAGGTAAAGTAACCAGTTACTAGTAACCAGTAACTCCTGAGTAACGTGCCCAACACTGATTATTTTACTGATAATGTCATTGGCCCATGTAACTAGCATTCAGAGAAGATGCTACACATGTCTCCTGACCCTGGTGCACCAGGAGAAAGGGCAAAAGCATTTAAATGTCCATGTTTCATGTTGCAGGCGTTTCAGAGAACTGCCATCTAGTCTACATCTATCTAGATAGGACACACGAAAAATGGCAGCAGATAGTACATGATACAAACCACAGTTTAATTTAGACAACACAATCTTATTTTGAAACTTTTTTAAAAAGATGGACACGTCACAGTCACCATCTTTTATATTCATCATGGGCAATGCTGTGAGGAAAATAACATTTCCATTCATATTTGATATCCACATTTTCCATCTTTTGTGTCTCTCCCCGTTCCATTCACATCCATCTGCCTCCCCCTTCTGTCAGTTTGAGATCAGGCAGCTTCGAGCCCACCTGGCCCAGCAGGACCTGGACCTGGTGGCAGAGCGTGAGGCGGCCATGCAGATCCACCACGTGTGGGGCAAGCAGAGCGCCGGCTTCCAGGAGCTGGACGGCCTGGCCCCCGGCTCCTCCGAGCACCGCGGCGGGCCGGGCAAACACACAGGTAACTGAATGCTCCCGTGGCCTTTAGCCTTATGTGGAAGCAGAGTTGTTATCTGTCACGTGTGTACAGTAGATGACGGAATATAAATGGTAGAGCAGTGCAACTCATCTCTATGGGAACAACACTGGAACAGTTCCAGTCTCTTAAGTGGGTGTCTCACCCTACGTCACTAACATTTTGCACTAACTTGCATGGAGAACTTTGACGGATCTCTAACCCGTATATACAATATAGCATCCGCTTTTATCCAAAGCGACTTTGCAGCAGGTATGGTCAGGCATCTTGCTTAAGGATGGTTATAGGTTGAGATTAAGCCTACACCACGAGGACCCTATAGACTCTCCTGGTCCCTAATATAGACCTGGGGATATAAAGCTTGTGATGAGTGAGTAAAATAGTTTTCCATGTATCCTCACATAGCACTGTAGGTGCTCACTGCTCAGGCCATCCAAGATGGAGAACTGGAGTTATACAGTTGCAAGAAAAAGTATGTGAACCGCTTGGGATTATGTGGAGTTTTGCTTGAATTGGTCATAAAATGTGCTCTGAACTTCATCTAAGTCACAAAAATAGAAAAACAGTCTGCTGAAAATAATACTA
>JAODLL010047980.1:0-19819 GCA_026546735.1 Forbesichthys agassizii | reverse complement strand
ACGAATACTCGAATCCCAATATTGAAATCGAATACATACCCAACAAACGAATAATCGAATATTTGGGGCCAGCCCTATTTAACAGTGGGTTTCCTTGCCCAGTGGGATATATAGATAAGGCATCTATGTACTATAGCTGTTTGAGACTGATCTGATGTGATTATGGATTACACATTCGAATGATCTTACATTCATCATTCCTTTATTGAAAAACATTCCTAGTTCATAGTACAGTAATCATGTAATAGAGTAGTCAACTTGGACTATTGTTTTCAGGGTGCCATGATGGCAGCAAAAAACATACGGCAAACAAGTGGCATTCTTTTGGTGAATCGTTCACATTTATTAATTATTGATTTACCTAAATGTGTGAAATGATAGCGATGTCTCCTGGTTGTTGATATCACCTAGCCCTGCCACACCCTCTCTCCCCTACGATTCATCACCTCTTATCAGGACACAAGAGAGGTCAGAGATCACACCAGGGCACCACTCACCGGGATGTCGACAAACATGGCAGTGTGGAACCTTCTTTGTCACCCCCACAGGGACATCTGTATTGTTCTCCTTCCACTGATGGAACCTGGATGAGTTGAAAAGGTAACATTTAGCCTGAAGATATTAATAAAAATTGATTCATATTTTATTAGGTTTTAGAAAATAAAAAAATAAAAGGCTAAATAGTTATGATTCCTACTTTTGTAGAAGTGTTTGTCCCTTCAATGTCTGGATCAGCCTCAAGGCTTGCTCTTTACCAACCCCTGGTACACCCTTTTGGAGATATGGGAAGACACTGATAATGCAATGAACTGAAATACAAACTAGATAAACTGCACACTTAAATAGTACAAAAGATAATACAAGAAAAATATAGCACATGACAGTGCTAATAAAAAGTTTGTCTAAAAAGAGTTGCCTTTTAAAAGTGTCCACAGTATCCATAGCTCTTAAGGCTAGACAGAGAGCGCTACACATCCTGGGCGCCACTGTGTTTAAAGCACAATCACCTCGTGTTAAAACAAGTTATTGGGACAGTTAAAAGGCCTTGGTCTGAATACAAGAGACCGACCGGAGGTGTGTGCATGTAGTAAGTCCAGGATGTATTGGTCGGGAGGGGGAGGGGGAGGGGGGGACCACACAAGGCTCTGCATGTGATAACTAAGACCTTAAAATGGACTCTGAAACAAATAGGAAGCCAGTGTGATGCCCCAAGCACAGGAGTGATATGTGATCTCCTGTTTGTCATAGTCAGAAGCCTTGCAGCTGCGTACTGCACAACTTGCAGTTGATCTAGGGATGACTTATTCAAACAAGTATATAATGCATTACAATAACCCAAGCGTGAATAAATGAAAACAGGAACAAGCATCTCCATCTCCTTTTTTAAAACTACATGTCTTCTTTTTTTGTGCAAAGTTCCCTTAAATTAAAAAATGAAAAAACGCAGGAACGAAGCACAAAGTTACAATTTTTAACACATATTTGTCAAAAAGGACACCTAAATGTATCATACTGTAGGATTCAGAGGTAGATAAAAACCCAATAGCCTGCCTAATTTTAGTGGAAATACTTGTTGGGGCAATGATCACCACGTCAGTTTAATCAGTATTCAATTGCAGAATGTTAGCCATCCATTTGTTAATGGACGTTAAACAACGCGATTATGATATCACCATCACTATGCCTTACCTTGGGAATGTAATCACATCCAAGAAGGACTGCCAGACCAATTAGATTCTCTCTAGACAGCTTTAGCTCCCTTTGCACGCAATGTGTCCTGTAACAATCCACCTGAGGGTCCTAAAAGAAATTAAGAAAGATAATTAATTGCTTAAATGAGATTGGTAATGTATACCATATCTGACCAGGGAAAATCAGGGTTTAGCAGAGATTCTAAAAACTATAAACCAGGAAAAAATTTACAACATAATAACTAACAAAAAACATTATTCTAATTAAATGTTATGAGATGATACAAATTATGCATTATATAAAAGGTTATATAATTCATATTATAATAATGCATTCTGCCCTTTGACTGACTTAACTATGCTGCAAACCTAAGAGGCATATACATTAGTTTTACCTTAGTGTTCATGTTGAAATTTCTATAGACAATCTGAGCTCCATACAAGAAGGCGTCACCGTCATTGGTGATGCAGCCATCCACCAGACCCTGGGAGTCCAGGTAAGCACACATGGCCTCAGCCTCTCCAGCCGCCGTCACCCAGGGAACGCCAAGGTAGTCCAACATATCTGCACACTGTAGACAAGACATGGTAGGTTTCTATGAAGATGTAATACGTTCGTCTATCTTAATTTAACTTCCACAGAAGTGAACCACAAACCTCTTTAAGTATAGCATTAAAGCGCCCTCTGCTGGTGTTCTTGCTTGTCGTTGACTTTGGGGCAGCCTTTTTCATCCCTCCGAATCTAGCTTCATTCCTTTTACTCATGGTTTCTGCTTTAAGTTTTGGGGCCTCTCCTTCCATTACAAAAACAAGTTTAACCCCCATTAATGTGAGGGATGATACTCTGAAAAATAGATTCCTGTGATGCAGAAATAAGATGTCAGAACGTGAAGAAGTCTTGATTACTAAAACATATTCCATAGCATTCTGCATACGGCAAATACACGTATAATATAGACAAATTATCATTCACATAGAGCATGCCTACCTCAAGTGGGGTTTTGTCACTTTCCCCATCATTCCTTGGACGTGCTGGGCCTCGCATACCCACAAGCTGAGGTCCACTGCAAGCGTCTTTCCAGTCAAACTGTACAACGGTACCGATTCACAAACCGGACCGAGGATAGACCACAAATCATGCACACCCATTTCCTCCCGCGTTTACATAAAAACGAAAGACACAATTAGTTACCAGCACTGCCACCTATAAAGATTACAAGAGATTGGTTGTGGCTGGCTAGTAGTATCTTAAAGTTTACCCACATTTAAAAAGTGGCGCCATTCGGGGACGTTCTAATCCTGTAATTTATTTAGACTCCACTACACTGCCAGACACCCACCGTTCGCTAGCCGTAAAATGTACAGAGATATTGTAATGAATTTAGTGCAACGCTGGCAGAATGCAATTACTATACTAAGCAAGTGGATTTATACTATAAACATATTTATTTAAATTACACGTCGTCTATTCTGAATAGGAGTCTCGTCAGTATTGTATTTTTAGAATTGGTACTACACCCAAAATCTTAGAAAGTCGTCATAAGAGTGCGCCGCCGACTACGCGTTGCTCGGTTACAGCTTCGGTTTACTGTTTTCAAGTTGTCGGGCACATAAAATCAAAATATTAGCAGGATCTGTGGTAAAACATGGCAAGCACAGACGCTGATTCATCCAAAGTACACATCCAAATTGTCGGCATTTTTAAAGAATATACTTTTCATATTGCTAGGGCCATTGCTGAGGTGGGGTAGATTCATTTATTATTGCTTTTCATAATATCAATATGGTACGGTACCGTACCGGTACTGGGTCAAACTTGTTTAAACTTGTTAATATTCTAAACGTAATAGCATTGTACTTTCTTTTATAGGGGCTGAAACAGAAGTTTCCCAATTCATTTTTGGACCCAACAATTCAACCATTATTTGAATGTGATTGGAATATGTATCTGTGCAGTAAAAAAATGGTAAGTCACGAATATTACAAATAGAAATCAAATACGGTACGCATGTTTCTAAAAAAGATAAGATAACACCCAAGCTAACATGAGTGCATGCTCTTCAGGTGACATCATTAGGGTGAGCATCCGTATAATGTAAATAAAGACAGCAAAAGTAGTCCACAGCAGATTTAAATGAGTGGTAATCTATCTATCATTATCATGTGTATTAATATTTTGTAATAGTGTAATGAAACGCTGAATCAGTCCAATCATCTGTTAACAACTCCATTCATTCAAATTCATTCAAGGAACTACGTGCTGAGTTGTGGCAATACTCAAGCAAACTGATGTGCTTTCAAAATGGCCACTTCCTTGGTAATGAGAAGGACCTTACTAGTTGGGCTTCCAAAGAATGGGACTTTGTTTTCAACCGTCCACCAGCACTTTATCGAGCAATAACTGAAGACTACTGCTCAAGACACCTCCGTTTATCAGGGGCAAGTAAAATATAGAATAATAGCATCTTCAATGGCATTCACCACTCAGTGTTTTTCAAAGTTTGTTTTACAGCTCCATCAATCTGACAGCATCATCTCTTTACTTTCATAATAGCATCAGTTTGCTTTTATGGATATTGAGATTCTTGGAGAAGTCGGAAGATTATTGTTTGAGGTGAGACATGCAGAAAGC
This sequence comes from Forbesichthys agassizii, assembly GCA_026546735.1. Lineage (NCBI taxonomy): Eukaryota > Metazoa > Chordata > Actinopteri > Percopsiformes > Amblyopsidae > Forbesichthys > Forbesichthys agassizii. The sequence continues at coordinate 15,496 of JAODLL010047980.1, read as the reverse complement.
TGTTGTTATAGTGTCTATAGAATCCCACATTTCTGCTCCAAATCACTGCTGATGTTAGAAATTCAATTGGCCACAAAAATGTGGGCACAGAAGCCTGAGAGCTGTAAGGAGAGGGCTAAAGAGGCATACACGCCCTTCACTACTAAGTGTTGGGGAACATGCACTCTTGGCCTTCCAAACCTAATTTTCTTCCTTAATATATTCCTGTAGGCATTTCCCTTAACCCTAAGTGACAGCACTTGTAATGGGTATAACCAACTCATTGCCATTTGTCATTTCATGACAATATTTTTCCTTTCCCCAGCTCTTCTCAGATGTGTGTCCAAAGACATGTAAGAACTTCTTGGCACTGTGCACAGGGGAGCTAGGTCTGTCAGAGAGCGGCCTTATGCTATGTTACAAGGGATCTTTGTTCCATCGTATTGTGCCAAATGGATGGATACAATGTGGAGGTAGGGCTATAGCAGCCGTTAATATAAGTATGTTTACATTTAAAACATGACATTAGATATGTAAACCTGTTTTTAAAAAGCATATTTCTATTTTTCAGATATTTCACCAGCAAGTAGAGGCAATGGAGGGGAGTCAATATATGGGCCAACATTTGCAGGTGTATTATCAACAAACATTTTTAGTTTGTACTACTCTCATATAAATAGATTTACATCCAATGTCAGGTAACTGTATACATTTTACATTATGCGCTGTCGTCCTTTAGACGAGTGCTTTGCCGTGTCCCACAGCAAGCGAGGCATTCTAGGAATGGCCAACAAAGGACGCAATACTAATGGATCCCAATTCTACATCACACTGCAGCCTACCCTGTGGATGGACAATAACTATGTTGCATTTGGGTTTGTGCCATGAATAGCTTTTCTCATCAATTTACCATACAGTTCTACAGTTCATGAAAATGGTGTTAAGAGAATGTTTTTTTTAATAATGTACTGCATTTTCCCCATTTTTTTAGTCAAGTGGTTGAAGGCACAGATGTTCTGAGGCGGCTAGAAGAAGTCTCAACCTTAAATGAAAGACCCAAGCAGGACTGTAAAATTGTAAATTGTGGAAAAGACCCCAATCTCAAGTAGTACTGTTATATTTGATATTATATCAAAACACAACAGGGCTGTTATATGAATAAACACATGAATGACATTTTTTTTACATCAACATGACTTTTAATTCAATAGACTACAATCAAGTCCATGTAAATATTTTTTAAATATATATAGCCTATTTGTACAGAGGACTGACCTTTGTTCCATCAGTTAAACATTGGCTTAAATGCTATGCAATAAAACACAAACATGTTTCATGTAGCCTACTGTATAGTTATGTTGTAAAAAGACATTTTGAGGGAATAAAATAACACATTTTATAAAACACCCAGATGTCTGGGATCATATCACATCTAGATGGTACCATAGTAGATTACAGCATACATACAGCATATTAGGTCTAAAGTATTTGGTTGATATAGTGGAAGTGTGTACATTAAAAGGGACAGATAGACAACATATATATAAGGTATTACAACAGCTTGGTATCGCTATGACATGATCACCCCTCCCAGGAAAAGGTGCCACATGACCTGTCAAGTAGGAAGTGACAAGCTAGCCAGTAACAGTGGAGCACGACGAGGAAGTCAAATCTCAGATATTACATTGTCGACGTTTCGTTGTAAATACGTTTTCGGGGACGAGAAGCAGGGCATAATTAGGCTACAACCATGTACTTCAAACGCGTGTTTTTAGCTTTAGTCCTGGGGTTGATCTTTGCGTTAGCATCAACGAATGTAGGTAAGTTTGCGACCCATCAAAACGCAGCAGTTTGAGCTGTCTTATTGCTGAGCTAGCTTACCACAGCAGACATTATGGGCTTTCTCGTTATTACAGTATGACCATGGTGTGATGAAACTACTTCTCTCAACATTTGTCGGTCATTAGCACAATTCACTTATTTCATTATTCAGGAGTATAAGAACTGTATGCAAAATTACAATATATTTGTAATAATGTTATTACGGTAATGAATATACGTTAGTAAGTATTTAATTTACACAATTCAGATAAAGACAATTGCACAAAAGACACTGAAACACATTTGACCAATTAGCCTAAATTCTAATAGACAGGCGCACAGTCTGAAAAGGAAGCCTTTAGCCGGTGAAACAAATTCGACACGGCCTGTTATGCAATCTACTGAAAAAACGCTTAATTGGTCAGCAGAAATGTGTAATTTACATCAAGTTATGTAATGCGAGAGTTGTCATTCATGTCAGTTATTTATCTGTAATGTGGCAGTAAAGTTGCCTTAATAAGCCAGCTAATATCAACTTGCCACAAAGCTAACGCTGAAAATAACCTATCTATATTCTTTCATGAGAAAGTTGTCACATAGGCAGACATGTATAGGCTACTCACTAAACCAACATCATACTGCACTGAATAATATGTAAAATTACTAACGTATTAAAGATCGCATATGTTGAGTTTTATACACTTCATTTGGTGACACCATTGGAACAGATTGTTGTTGTTTTTTGCATCGCAACCACTACAATATCTGATTGCTTTCCAGATGCTTGCGCCAATCTGACGACATGTGAGAATTGTACAGCCAATACTGACTGCCATTGGATGAATTGTTCATGTAAGTGCTTTTCCCAATGTATGACAAGTTGTGGAGCTTTGTCTAAATTCCTTGGGCTGTGTCGAGGTGATTAGACTTGATTCTTGGCTATGGAGAGAATGTTTTGTTGAAGACACAGGTTTTGTGAGTTGGTAAATTCTAACTATCTTCCTGGATTGTTCTGTTTTTGTTTTTTCAAATGTGGGTTAATGCAATTGCCATCCCTAAATGAATATCTCTATACTTGGGCATGAACTGTTTCAAATGTTTAGACATTTCACCTCTGTTTGTAACATTTGTGAAAGTTCCATGCTTGCAGTGGTGATAACAACAGTGACATGGAATGACCCAACAGTGACATGGAATGACCGTAACAAAAGAGCTGACACGATGATTGTGACTTAGTTTGCGAGCCTTAGTAGGTCACTGTCCTATCTGTGCTGTTTGTAAGTATTGTGATGTTAGCTGAATCAGCAATAGCAACTGCAGATTGTATGACATTTTATTGGGAAGGACAAGAGCTGTGATCTCATTATGCATTTGGGAGGAATGTACTGTTACATCCATCCATCCATCCGATATGTTGCTTTATCTGTGTATTCTAAATTTGAGCTGGATCATCACTATTAGGTTCCAAACTAAACATCACAACAAGCTAGTTTAAAACAGTGTTCCCCAATCCTGGTCCTGGATGGCCGCTTCCCTGCATGTTTTAGATGTCTCCCTGCTTCAACACACCTGACTCAAATGAATGGGTCATTGTCACGATTCATTTCATTTAGTCAGGTGTGTTGGAGCAGGGAGAAGTCTAAAACACGCAGGGCAGCAACCCTCCATCACGAGGATTGGGGAACGCTGTCCTAAACCATCTTTAACCACCATGTTAAATTTGAACCTGATTGTGGAACTGTGGTTTAGGAGGTGGGAACCCATGTCTGTCCACACAGTCTGTTCACACTTGGATGAGTGTACTGTAGGATACAAGTTGGGCAATGCGTGGTAAGAGCTTGTAATGTATTCTACTGACTTGATCAAATGCTCTACTAGGGTAGACAGCAGCTAGCCAAGCTATGTCATAAGGACAGGTTTAGCCAGAGGTCACCTGGTAATGGCTTGTTGAGCAGCTACACCCACAGACTGCTTTGATTCTTTCTGTACAGCGAGATCCTACGCCCTCCTTTTCTTTTGTGTCCCATTGATGGGAGTGGCAACTATAAGAAATGATTGTAGATGGTAAAACAGGAAATTCCAGATGACCCATCCAATTTAAATACTGACAGCAAAACCTGTAATGGGGATTCATTATATATGAGAGTAGAATACAATTCCAGTAAAGAGGGGAAATATAAACAATTAGGACATGTTCTGTTGTCTAGTGTAGATTAGTCATCCTGAATTGATGCAGGCAACAGGGGTTTTTGTTATTCATTTTACCCTTCTTTCTTACCCGACATTCCCGTTAAGAAGCCTGATTTTGAGTGCAAAGATGAGCATCTGGTTTTAAAGGAGGGTTGGGATGTACATGCATTTTTTAACTCTGAATGTGGCCAGTGTTAATATTTCTTCCCGTCCGCAAAAGCAATGTAGACTGTAAACTCAGAGCGCATGCAGCTTCATTGTGCATGCACGCATAGTGGGGGACCCAGAGCTAATGTCTCTCACGAGCCATACAACAGATCACCTATTATATACGCACTCAGCATAAACCTGAAAGGTCAGCATCTGGCATTCGAGGACTGTGGCAAAGTAGACTCTTGCTGAATCGTTGCACACTATCATTACGGGATTTCTCATTGGCTTAAGGATTTAGTGTAAACAAGCCTATGGCGTCAGAAGAACATCTTCCTGCCGCCCTGTATTCAATTCCCGCAGAGCTTTACACATGTGCATACAAGCTTGAGGACACCTAAGTAAACGCCTACTTTGTGACAATACCTGTCAAAGCATTATTAACCTGGAGGTTGTTCTTCTTAACTAGGATCTTGACTGTCCCAACTGGTTTGAGCCAGCAGTGGCTTTAACTCGTGGGGATGATGTCATCATGATTATGTAATTTGTGAGCGTCAATTTCACCTTTCACAGCTACCTGTGAGAGAACAGCCCTCGTGTCCTGCTAACTTAAAAGAACATGTTTGAAAGTATAACCCGGGGATCCCATAAACTGTAGGAGTTAGTATGTGGAAAACATCAAAGCTTTGTTTGTGTTTTTAGATTCTTGCATTTATTCCAACACAGGATTCAAATGTATCGACACCATATAGTTCTACTGTATGATCTGTGCCTAATGTGAATACAACATTTGGCCTACATTTTAACTGCACACACCAACAATACTAAATAAAAGAATAAATCATTTTTTACAAAACAATTAGGCCTACGCCCAAGTGTGTGTAGCCTAATTGACTAGCTCAGTGTGGTTGCTGTGACACCGTAACAATCGATTTATTGTCCAGTAAAGTCACAGCAAGAAATGTAGGCGTCGTACTTTGGCATAGCATTATGCCTCAAGATGTACATGTAGGTTCTGTGCAGTAATAAATAACTATTACTAATAACTAGTAAATGGGATAATTGATGGCTTCCAGAAGAACGTGGATCTCTAGATATCGAAAGAATAAGTCACTACTATATTAAAATGAGAAATCAATAATATAATTCTACTGTTTGTTATTGCTAAAGGCGCTCCAGACAGGCAAGACATTCTGAAGGGTCAAAGTCTACTGTTGGTTAAACATGGTAAAATAGTAAACAGATCCTGCACATTGACGGTTAGACGATGACTCAGGAGTTAGGAAACACAAGTTTAACTGTACCTTTTTTTATTTCTTTATATTTTAGCTTAAACAGACAAAAGTTTAACACATGCTCAGAGCATGTTTTGCTTTTTGTTTATTTAATTAAAACTGAGGTACACACCTACACTCGAAAAATATACTGCACTGAGATGTAGTGATTGTGTGTAAACCTTAACTGTATTCCATAATTTGAATGATCAAGTTATAATAGTTATTTGATATGAGTGTATTATGACAAACATTGCATTTTATGCTTCCAGCGATACCTACCTGTCTCAGTGAGGTGAACACGACCTGCGAGAATGCTACATGTTCAAGTAAGGAAACTTTACAAGCCTTTACACATTATGACTTAAAGCTCCATGAACCAGCACACCTCTCTCAATCATGTTATTATACACACACACACACACACACTGAATTATACCACACTTTAGTGGAGACCACCAATTTGTGTTTGGGCCATGCTTCTGCTTGGTGCTTCCCTCCTAGGCTATGCTCCTTGTCTATTACTGTATCTTTCCTTAAAGGCCACACAGGTGCTTTGAGTTAATATGGCTGATTAGCCCCCCTTCTCTGTACTGTGTGCTTCTCTCTCTCTCTCTTTCTCCTTCCTCGCTTCCTGGTGGTGTCTAACCCCGCCCCACAGTCGACTTTACCACCACTGCAGCCTCCACTAGCACAATGATGACCAGCAGCGGCCACGTCAGCAGTACCACTGTGCCAGGTAACCATTCCCCCGCAATCGCCCTGAAATGCTTCTCCCCTGCCCTGTGTTGTCCGCCAGGTGAGGGAGTCACGGTCGGGCACTGACTTGACATGCCTCACCAACGCACAAGTTAAGCCGTTTTCGGGGGTGACCTCCTGCCTCCAGGGCATGCTTTTATTTCTAAAGCTTTATTTTCAGGAATATTGGTGAATATAATGTTGACAAAACTTTTAGTGTACACTTCTTAGTCTCACCCTTTTTCTGGTTGAAACCTGCATGGCTGAAACATGGTTGTAAGTTGAGTGTATGTCCCTCTAGAGAGGAATGCTGAGTGGCTTGCATTCCTCTCTGCTCCTCTCCCTACAGCGCTAACATCTTGCCCTATAAGGCCCACAAGTAACTTTGCGCACAGTTTGCATAACAAACCGCCCCTTGTTGCCACACTGATGAGAATATTCATCGGGAACAGGGTCCAGCATTCAGGCTTGCTATAACAAAATAAGAGAAATTTTCAGTTTTTAAAGGAAGGATTGTTTTTTCTCGAGAGCGTTTGCTAACGTCGAGCTCAAAACGAAACACATTCCCCTGCGCAGCACTGCCTCACACATGGAAATGCATTGTGAAGCAAAACGAAGTGCTACGGCTTTGTTGTTCGTTTATGTTCCTATTTACGGAGCCAGGGCTGTGTAGAAGTATCTGAAGCATTTTTCAACACGCAGAGAAACAGTAAGCTAGCGAAATGCAAAGAGGTATTTGGTGAATTTGACTAAAGTGTATTAGCTTGCAATAGCTGACTATACCTTTTTTTTTATTTGCGTCAAAAAATGACAAGTTGATGTACACGGATACGTTGATGCCATTTTTGCAAATGGCAAAGTAAAAATAAATGTTAATGTGTCTTCATGCTTCAACAGCAACCAGTATAACCACCCCTAACCCAACTCATAATGGTAGTACCCCTAATGATACTACCACCGTTACGCCAAGCACCACAGCTTCAGGGTCAACATCAAGTAAGTAACACCGCCTGGCTAGGTATGTTATGTTAATTTGTTTTTTTACTGGATATCATATAACTGGAAAATCTCAAATTGAACATTTTCTATTAAAATGTTGTTTGAAAGTGTTTGCTCAGACATGGAAGATCAAGAGAACACTGTTGTGCTAATAGCATAACTTCCCAGCTAATGTATTGTAGATATGATTGACTCTGCGGTCATGGAAGGCGGTGGGTGGGAAGAGTCAAGGATTATGTAGCCGTGTTCGTAAATGACACAGGAAGTACTACGTCTCGTATCTTCACAGGTGGAAGTAACACAACCACCACGAGTGTGGCCCCCACTGCCGCCCCTCACAAGAGTTCAACGTTCGACGCTGCGAGCTTCATTGGCGGCATCGTGCTGGTCCTGGGCCTGCAGGCTGTGTTGTTCTTTGTCTACAAGTTCTGCAAGTCCAAGGACCGTAACTACCACACCCTCTGAAGAGAGCCCACTCCAGGCAGACCCGGATAAACACGCCACTTCTTTCACGCCCTGTGCCAACTAGAACCTTCTACTAAGACCCCCATCACACTTGTGACAGCCTCAAACTGTGTTTTCAAGCAGAATGCCCACTTATTAGCTAGATTTGCTCCAGTGCTGCACTTGTAGTTAATATCTAATGGCCTGCTTGTGCTCCGAATGCATGTGATTTCATTTGCAGTATTTCGGGGCTAACCAACGCTAGCTTCTATTTTTCTTTTCTTTTCTTTTCTTAGGAATTAATAATGTGTTTCAAGGATTACACAATTGTGTAGGTACTCCCGCCTCTATCGTGTACGTGTAGAAACCTTTTTCTACTGTTGACCTGAGTGGGTCAATATTATTCACAGCCCCACTCCGGTCAAACTCATTTGAAATATTTGAGCTTCCAGTTAATGGGAGGGAAAAAATAGCTCTCCATCGCTGCTCGAAATGTGCTACAGCTGCACAGTGAGTAGCATTTGTGTGCTGCTTTGAAAACACAGTTTGAGTGCCGTCCATTATATTCATGATGCTGCCTGAGATGATGCCACATTGCTTCTAGTAGCGCTTGACTCGCCAACCGATGCTGCCCACTTCCTCATACAGCGTTGTTAGATTTATGTTCAACAGAGCTGCCACCTGAAGTGAACTTCCCATGCAAGGATATAAAAGCAATGTGGCATCCAACTTTGTCACTTTGAATACATACACAGTTCTTCTGGTTAAATGTCACTCAAGATTGGTGTGACACCATTTGTTTTTTAGAGTGCTGTGCAATTTCTTTTGCTGACTCGTCTTGGGTTCACCTTTTGGTTTGGTTTGACATGGCACACCAACTGCCAAAACAGCCGCTCAATGCAATAACCAACTTGTCAGCTTCATTCCCTGACCATTAATGTCCCCAGCCTGAATAGTTTCCCCCACACCTTCACCGACTTCCAAACGCATTCTGATGGAAAACTAAACTTGCCCCTTGTCGCCATGATGGGTAAATTCCATAGGGTCGAGATGCTAAGATGGAAGATTGTAGTTTATATATAGAAAGCATACATTTTATTTTGAATAATGTATAAAGGAGATTTGAGAAGTTGGCATCTTCTTGAAGTGGACAGCGATAGCGAAGTGCCTTTAATGTATAATGTCCCATATGACTGAGAGAGTGGGGGGAGAAATGGAACAGAATTGGTATTTTCCTCCTGGCTGAGGGCAGTGTCCTCATTAGTGTTTGTCAACAGAAGCAGTATCGCAGTGCTGATATTGGTGGATAGTGAGAACCCTAATATCCCAGCTGGACTGAATAGCCTTTTTTAAATTATTGAGTACAGGGCAAACAGGGCTTTGATTTAGTCAGGACTTGTTCTTGGTTACTTGCATCTAATCGAAATGGCCATAAATGCAGAGGAACTGTTTGAGGGAGGAACTTCTATGACTCTCTATTAGGAATCGGTAAATTGCGGGGAAGGGCAAAGATCGATCTTAATCTAATAAATATGACACCAAGTTTCATTATCCCCATTGTTGTGGCTCTGTGAAATGAGCAGTAGATATCTGTTTCTTTGCAGTAATAAGAGAGATGGGTAATTAAGTGCAGAGAAGCAACTACTGTGAGGTCATGTCAAAGCTTGTGTGTGAGTTCTCTAATTAGCTTGCTGCTAACTGATTTTTGTCACATTTGTACATATGTGCTTTCAATCATCTTTTTTCCAACTCACGCAAAGGCAAAATGAAGGAGTGCTTTTTATTTTATTTTTCTTTTAAGCTTGTGACAGCTTGGTAGTGTCAAACCTTTATTTTTTTCCATGTTTTGCATGCAAGATGCTTGTCTACATTTCTTATGCCCATAGCAAGTTTAGACATGAAAAACCACTTAGTAATTTGATCCCCCCTTCCCCCCAGTATGGGAAGTGAAAGCCTAGAAACGGTCTAAGCCAAAGTCCTCAGTTTTTGGCATGGAGAAAGAAGCATTGCTCTGTTTTCTGTTTTAGTAACGTTTTTGCCTTTTATTATTCATTCATGGTTCAGCAAAAAAAATACAAATGCTTGTTATTCTGAATAGAAGACTTTTGGAAAATGCTCCATAAATGCACACTTTTGGTTTGTGAAGGCTCATATTTGTTTTTAAACATAAACATGCCTTTTTAAGTGGCAGTTTATATAGTAGTCCAAAGACCCAGCTATGGTGAGTCGTAGGTATACTGCAAAGTACCTATTGTTCAGACAAGATGATTGAGTGCAGTCTCATTTAAAAATAATGACAGCCCCTCTCACTCTCCACACACCATTCAGTGAGCTAAAAATTTAGTCCCTACACCTCTTTAGGAAAAGTGCCTTATTCAGTTAAACGTACATACGTTTTTGGATTTGCTTTTAATCACATTACATCACACCATATGTATTATTATTATTATAACAAACTACAGTTAGTAAAATGTCTGTAACAAAGGCAGCACTTTCCTTTCTTACATTTGACCACCTCGTGCCATGTAGAATATTAAATGTTGAACTGTGATATTGCCATGGCTGTTGTATTAGCTTTCAGTATTGTAATGGGGAACTCCAATAATGGCTATCAAAAATCTTCTTAATGCCTCCTTTGTCTTGTTACTTTATGAACATACTTCTATATCTTTGCCTGTTGTATTAGAGCCATTCAGTTATGTTATGGTTATGGTTCTTGGCTTTGCTTACACCCTATTTTGACAACATACCCACGTGACGTCCCACATTGCTTACCATGTTTGACGCTTGTATATCTTTTGGAACTTTTTTTTTGTTGCATTTTTTCTATAGTGTTTCCTTCAGTTTGACAGTGTTGAATCAATAAAGGTTAAATTGTTAAACAAGTGACTATAATTTATTTCTAAAACTGCTGAAGTGGTAACATTTGCAGCAATTGACACTACCACACAGGTGCGGTAATGTACTGTCAGGCCAAAATCTGCCTTTATCGCCATGGCTACAATTTAAAGTTAAGTTTCCTAGACACAAAAGGTTATTCTAGAAATGTGCTTTGTGTTGCCTTTATGTGCAAGTAATATTACATATACATATTTTTGGTGTTACATTTAATAGGTCATATTGTACACGGTTGTCTTTACTTTGATTTTGCAATGATAATGTATCACTAACTACTGAATCAGGACAAAGACAAAATTAACACAATACCCTTTTTGTTTAAGATCAAGCTTCTTTGCTAATTAACAATGTGAACATCAGACACCTATTGGTCAGCTCATACAATCAAGACTCCACAATCTGCCTTTTAGAAAATAAGAGATTAAATAATATACAGATGCATACAGAAAGCCTACACATACAAAATATTAAGCAGTAGAATGGTACTCTTAACGTTTATATTGTAAAACAATTAACACCCCATGCCTGGTCGTAATTATGAGGTGACCAATATCTAGGACTCTACTATAATTTGTCCTGAGATGAGTCAATGTTAACTGTTTTAAATAGAAGCCGTAAACAAGATTTAACAGAAAGGGTGGTCTGCTACTGTAGCCTCATCCTCCCCCCAAATTGTGAAAAGCGATTACGGTAGGTGTTTCCAAAGGAAAACATATTCATCTATCAGACCCTCTTAGTTAGATTACAAAGTAGTAAAGATAAACCATGTCCCCAAAGATACATGTTCACTTCCCAAGGACACTGTTCTGCCTAAACTGCAAAAAATGGACACAAAAGGAATAGCGCACACACTGTCCTGGGTGTATGGTCATAGTCGCTCAAGGTTCACCGTTAATTCCAAGATGCAGAGGGAATTCAGGGACATTTTAACTTTTTGGGACAACCACAGTCAACTTCTCGTTTTTCCATTGAACTAAAATCTCTACAACTCGTCACTTAGTCTGCCCTTTAAACAGATATAGCCTTTAGGGCTCTATTTCAGTCAGAATCAGTTGGGCCACATGTCTATACACACATACTGTACATGTTAACAGTGACAAATTTTAGTTTATCACTTGTGACCAATTAACTCATACTTTTCATTTTTGCATTGACAATTAATTATTGTGTACATTTGTGTATATTTGTGACCTCTCTGAGAAGTGTTATACAAATTCACTTTACATACGTATACGCCATGTGTAAAATAAATCAACAGTAGGTGCTCTTTATTGATCAACTATATTAGTCGACAGATTTTAGAGGACTTACACACTACAGTGAGACACCAGGCCTATAGACACAGACATACCCTGCCCTTACACTGAGGTGGGGAATTGTATGGCATGCAGAGCCTCGCCTCACCAGAGCTAACCTGATTGCTGTGCCCAGCCAAGCCAGGCTGTGTAATCTAATAGTAAGGCATCTAGAGACAAAGATGTGGATTCAGTCTCTCTCCCTCTCTTTTGCTCTCTCACACCTCATTCCCTCTCAGTGTTAAATCATGGGGTGATATGTTAATAGCCCAGAGGACACCAGAGTCAAACAATGTTAAAGTGAGACAAGTTAGGTGAAGAAACAAGTTTTTATTTTTTCCCTTTCAAATTATTCTCTGCAGATGGAGCCAATATATTGAGCAAATTTACCCCCCCATGATATTTATATGATCCTGACACACATCATCAAGGTTGACTAGTGCATAGCCTAGATTATATACGTTATTGGCAGGCTACATTAGTTACAACAATGCTTCCTTGTTTAGAACATGACCTATAACACAAGACCTGTACATATGAGAGAGTATTGGAATGAGATAGCAGCAGCTCCCTAATTAACTGGTCATTCATCCCATGCATGGAGTGTGAATCACTGAACACAGACCACATACACAAGCAAACACCATGCAGCCATGCTAGAAAAATCTAGCCAGTTCATAACTACAAATGTATAACTCGTTTGCATGATCAGATTTACTCAAATATAGCAATTATACAGTTTTGTCTCCCACTCTCTCTCACATATGCACAGAACAGGAAACCAAAATGATGTTTTAAATGTGGTCTGTCTGAGCTACATTTACTCAGCCCAGAGAGGCCCAGATGGATGTTGACTAAAACTGAAAGCCTAAGATATACCATAATAAATTAATCAATCTGGAGAGGCAGTTCCAAATTTTGTCTGCATGTCGGTGTGATTTATTAGTCAACACAGCAGCATTTGTGTACCAAGGAGTAAGCTTCTGCACTGAATGAAAAATTGCATTATCAATAGAGTGCTGCCTTCTAGTGGACATTAGAAGAAAGATCTAGAAAGACAACAAAAAAACACTGCATATAAACGAAAAACTGAACTGATAACTATATTTGTTAAGTGTCTGTCAGGAGAGAAAAAAAACACCATCAACTTGCACGCAAACATTTAATATTGTGTAAATAAAATAAAATTAATGTAACTAAAAGCAAGTAACTCTCACTCAAAACAACATGACAGATTATGAGATAATCAGCATAGTTTTGAAACATTTTCATTGTTCAGCCAGGACAGTCACAGTTTATAATCAATATGACCAGTGGCTCTCCTTGGTTACGGAGATTTTAATTTAAAACACATAAATACAGGCGCATGTTAAAAGAAGTGCAGTTATCCACATGAACTCCTCCTGCACTCTCTCATTCCCAAACAAACCATAATTTAAAAACTCCATTAAGGCAGCATTGGGAGGAAAACCTGCACGCACAGGAGAAGGCCCATCGAGCTACGTCTCCCAGGAAAGGTCGTGCTGCTTCAGGCTGTTACGAAACCTCTGGGTCTCTCTGAGGAGCTGCAGGTTGGTCTCTGCAGTGTTGCACCTTCTGCCCAGCTGCTTCTCTTTAACGGGGGACGGGAATGGAGCTCTGGTCGCACCCGTCTTCTCGACCTGGTCACAACCGTCACGAAGCTTCTGGGATAGTCTGTGGACCTTTATGAGTAGAGAAGGACAAGGCAAAGTCAATGCTTAAGCCAGGCCAACAGATGGTGTATAGTATAGACTCAACCACCAGACACCACTTTTACTAAGCCTATCCCCTACAGCTGCAGCTTGCCTAGCAGCAGCTAAGTATACTATTTATAGAGCACCGTTAACAGAGTATACAATGTGCTCTGACAGTCAAAACTAAGCAGAATACAGTCCATTAAAAGCAATAGAACAAGTGACTTAAGAATTCAAATTAGTGAAAAAGGATTGGAAGGGTGTTAAATGAAGTTTACCAACATCCATTTCAAAATACAACCCAAGCATCTTTGCCCGAGACACTAAATGTCATAAGCGTTTAGAGGTGTTTTAAAGATAGCTGCCGAGTAGCGAAATTTGCCTACAAGGACTTTGGTGCCGAGCTTACCGTGTCCTGGTGTGCCCGGAGTTTGGTGATGTGAGCTCCCTTCTCCTCCATCTTCTTAACCAGCTCCTCCAGCTCTCTCTCTAAGTCGTCTCTGTGTCGCTGGTGATGTGTCGCATCGATCTGACGCACCAGCTCCTGGTGCTCACTGGCGCGCACACGCACACACACACACACACACACACACACACACACACACGCGCGCACATGACAAGAGAAAGACTACGAGTCATATTTCCCTCTCGTGTCCTGGACACATTGTGCAGACGTGTGGGCGCGCTCACAAGCTCATCTGGCCCAGCTCGTCCTGCAGGGCCAACAGCAGCTCAGACAGACAGCCCGGGGAGGGGGTCGTCTGCTCGGGCCCGGGCGGGGGGTGGTCGGCGGAGGCCGAGACAGACAGAGCACAGCGGAGGCTTTTCTTGGCCCCGCCCCTGGGCTTGTGCAGCGAGGGGCGCACCCGCTCGTGGAGCTGTGGCTGGTGGTGCTTCATCATGTGCAGAAGGCTCTGCATGTTGGCGGTGACCGAGTGGCTGGGGCTCGTCGACTGCAACAGGAGGAGAACCACATCAGAGGATGGGGGGGATAGCATGCATCTTCCAATGGGTTCAACAGAGACTTACTTTTCCAGCAACAAAGGGCATCTGTTTGAATCCCCTGAGGCAGCTTGGAGACACTGGTTCACTCGGTCTACCGGATCTGGGTGTCTGAGGTACACAGTATTGTGAATGTGGTTACTCCATCCGTTAAAGACTAAACAAAACAACCCCCCCCCCCAAATCACCTTAATGGTGAAAATAACAAGCCACAAATAACGTGGAAAGTACCCTGGATGCCATTTTAGATTTCTTCTTTGGTTTCGCCTCCTCTGCCGTGGAGGGACACAGTCGCAGGTTGATGTTCAGTTCTCTCTGCAGCTGTAAAATGTTGAGACATTCTTGGAACGTTTATCAAATACATGTCACCCCCATTTTTGCATAACAAACACGCACACACACACACACACACTTGATTAAGACTGACCTGATCTGCTTTCTCCTGCACTAGCTTGCGCTCATGTTCCTCGGTCATGAGTTTCTGCTCCAGAATGGCTATCTTCATCTGAGAGGACATACAGCTTGTGTTATTGTGGAAACATCCAGAACTCACTCGCTAGCAAGATTTCACATTTTGAACACCTCCTCCATCTACGTTACCTCTGCCAATGTTTGGGTTCTGCTCAATTTAGTACACTCCTTCTCTAGTTTCTCCAATTTGTCATACTGCGTTTGGAAGTTGGAGCCATTACTAAGCCTCTGTTTCTGAAGCAAAGCCTGTGATGACAAATTGGACAGGTATCATTATCAAACACATAGCTTGTTAAAAAGCAAGCAATTCTTTCTTTCTGGCGATGATAGAAAATACATTATATTTAAAAGGGTGTTATATACACAGAATGACATCACACTCATCACACTGAACAATGTGGGTTGTAATTAGTGCTGTACCAAACGATAATTTTTTTGTCGATTAATCTATCGATTATTTTTTCGATTAATCGATTATCTCTTCGATTAATCGGATAACTACATTATTGATAATATAGAA
>JAODLL010047969.1:0-19820 GCA_026546735.1 Forbesichthys agassizii | reverse complement strand
ATATATCCTATTTGTTAACTTTGCTTATAAAATCTATTCCTGCCGTAACTGGCATTGATACATCAGGCGCAATTCTGTAATTAACAGACAAGGACAACTTGACAGACCGATCAGGGAAGAGGCCACGATAGGTCAGATATATTGGGGTAGCTGGCAAAATTAAAATGCAGTTATACGCAGAGGTAGGAACTATCAACCAGCAGATATTCTCAGAGCATTTCCCTCACTGATAGCTGACTGATGATATTGTTAACAAATGACACTGGGTTTACAGCTCTAAAATCCACCAACAGGACAATTAAACAGACGCTGTTAACCAAAGTTCTATATATAAAAACAGCATCCCTGTTGTGTTGTTGAAGTGGGACTCCTTGGTATCAAATATCCAGCTTGCTGTCATTATCTACGTGGCTCTGCATGTGGACCGGCAGCTTCTGTGGGAAGCGAGGAACATGTCAGTCACTCATGAATGACTGGAAGCCCATAATTCTGATGTCTGGTGAGCAGCCACCGTCTCTCCTTACCAGCCTCACAGCGTCTGGAGTGGAGAAGAACGAGTCGCAGCCTCTCCAGCGACATTTGATCATCCTGAGCTGGATGTTGGTGTGGTCCTCCACCAGGTGCTTCATCAGGTGCTGGGCAACGCCAAAGATCAAAGAGCAGCCGTGCCACTAGACCCAAAGACAAGCGAGACTAGTTAAAAGGCAAGGCGATGCAGGGTTAGCCATTCTCCAGAACGCTTGCTAACTTTCGGCTCAAATCAAAGCAAACTTCCTCAGCAGCGACGCCCCACACGTTGTTGGCAGCGGTGTTCGCCACTTTGTTTATGTGCCCATTCACTGAGTCAGGGCTGTGTAGAAGTACAGAATTACTTTTTCAGCACGCACAAAGGATGGTAAGATAGCAGAATGTGAGGAGATGGTCTACTTGGGGATTTTGACTACTTTAAAAGGTGAGCTAGTAATTGTAAGCAAATACACTTCTTTGTCAAATTCAGTCAAACTCTCAACAGTTCCTGGCTCTACTCTGGGGAAAACAAAGTGGTGCAGACCACACCACACTATTCTACTATTGATAATGCATGTACAATGTGGCGGGATGGAACTTCTGAGGGAGCACCCTGTGGCATTGGAAGGAAGAGAGGTGTTTGTATTTTGATCCAGTTCAAATAAACAATATTTCTCAAGCATCCATGACTCCGTCTTTAACCAGAATATGGCAGGGCCCATGACTGTCCTTCCACATTAACAACCAAACAAGTAGCCACAGCTGTGGGATCGAAAGACACCTTACCCAGCAGCGATAGTTCTCCATCAGGTTGAGCTTAACCACTTGAACAGTACCGTCATAGCAACCAGTGTAGATCTGGGAGAGGGGGCGAGTATGACAATTAATTTGTATCACATGCCTCCAACCTCTAAACTGACATAAATATAGTTATGATAGTAGTCATACATACCACACTCTTATGAATGGCCATACAAATCACCAAATCAGTGTGGCCCCCGTACACCTGCAGGCGATCATGTGACTAAAGAGAAAAGGGCATGTTTAGAGATGCCACTCAAAAATAATTCCACCGCTTATGTTTTTTTTTTTATGTCAACCGTATATTCAGACAGAGTATTTGTAGGAATTTGAATTTTCAATATACATTTATTTTTACATGTTGCTATTTTAATCCAAAGTAGAGGAAGTTGGTAACATTTTATTTTGAAAAATCTAAGTGTGTAAAATGCTTTACCAACCTGTAATTCGTAGATGCGCACTAGCTTGTCAAGACATGCAGTCACCATCACATTCCCCAAGATGTCTATCGAAGTGACAGCATGGCTGTGACCTTTATAGATGCGCATCAGCTCACCAGTCTAAAAATGCAAAGCCATGTAGACAACATGAAGTGGTGATATGACGACAACCACAATTAAATAGTGCCTGTCCCAGCTCAACGCTGACGTTAAGAACTCAACGTAAACCATGTTATTATCAGTTTACTGATACTGACCCATATCTCAACTAGTGTTGTTTAGCATGACTTGTCACGCCAACTTCAACAGACCGTATGTGGTTGCTGTCACACTGTAACTATTACGGATACACTGGCATAGACATACACTGCAACATCCCTAGTGTGTTATTGCTCATTTATGATTTTAGGTTTAGGACATACATGGATGTTATGGGCATGAACGGAGGTGTCGCTGGAGCCACTGAAGACAAGGTCCTTCACCACCTGAGGAGACAGAAAACAGAAATTAAGTTAATTCTACTGCATACAATTAAAAAGCTTGTTAAGTCAAAATACAAGCCGCACACAATTCAAGATCCACAAGACCAGTGGTGTTATTACACAACTCCAACACCAGGTGTTCCCAATGCACCATTCATATACAGAAGGGCACACCTGATTCTAATAAATGGGTGGTTATCAGGCTTCTAACGTCCCATTCATTAGAATCAGGTGTGTTGGAGCAGGGAGACATCTAAACCTGCAGGACAGTGGCCCTCCAGGACTGGAATTGAATAGCCCTGGCTCTATAGGTAACACAGCACAAAGGCAAAAAGCCCCCCCACCTTTATGCAGAGGACGGTCTTGGTGTGGCCGGTCAGCGAGCGCAGAAGTAGGCCGCTCTTGGCGTCACGCACACTGATGGTGCTGTCATAGGAGCCCACCAGCAGAATCCTGCGAGCCCCTTCTTGGGACGCAGCGATGCAGCTCACGCCACGGGGACCATGGCACTCAAACACATCCAACTCTTTTAAGGTCTGAACACATCAATGTCAGAGGTCAAATGGAAAGCATTTGGTTGAGATTCAGTAGAGAACAGGTCACTCTTAACGATTTAGACTTAGAATTGTGTAATGAGGTGTTGCTTAACATTAAATATTATATATTAGACTAGAGCTTAGAATAGAAAAATCACAGGTTCTCACTCACCTTTAGGTCAAAGCTAACTACTGATCCGTTGGAGAGCCCAGCATACAGAATGCTGCCAACTACTTGCAAACACAACACCCGGTCAGTTAAAGTGATCTGCCCCAAGCACTTTTTTGTCTAGGAACAGAAAAGACATCAGAAAGTAAGCTACAGGAACAGACGAGGAAAGTGGACGTGTACGGTTAGTGAGTACCGTGGACGGTGTGGTACCTTGAGGCTGTAATAGCGCACAGTGTGGTCGCTAGATCCCGTATAGAG
Organism: Forbesichthys agassizii; assembly: GCA_026546735.1. Classification (NCBI taxonomy): domain Eukaryota; kingdom Metazoa; phylum Chordata; class Actinopteri; order Percopsiformes; family Amblyopsidae; genus Forbesichthys; species Forbesichthys agassizii. The sequence goes on along the minus strand of JAODLL010047969.1, from coordinate 16,624 downwards.
GCGTGGAAACATGTTGGGTGCCGAGGAGACGACCAGCAGGCAGTTTACGCTGTTCGTATGCCCCTCGAACACTGCCTGACATTCTCTGCTCTAGAACACACAAACAGATTGTGGAGAATGCTTTGTATTTTACCAGACCAAATTAATACCTCTAATTACATGTGAATACATTAAGCCCATGTCTACAGTACAAGGTTAAAGCCGCTGTGAGAGTTGCGACAAGAGCTATCTTAAAAAATATGGAAAGAGGATGCAATTTTGTAATTAACAGACTGTTAATTACACTGGGTTTACAGCTCTAAAATCCTACCAACATGTACCAACACGGCATTGAACAGAAGCTGTTAACTAAACAAGAAAATACTACCCATCATCTCATGGAGCAATAGAAGTAGTAAATACTTTAAATGTTGTAGAAAGCAGAGTTTAAGTTGAACATACCACTAGATTGAAAGCCCGAGCTGTGTTGTCCCCAGAGCAAGTAAAAAGCAGACCTTCATGGATCTGAATACCATTGACAGGACCAGTGTGGCTCTGAAATGACCCTAAAGAAGGTTCATTGTCCTCAACTGCATTAAGCTCTGAAACAACAGGTGAAAGGACTTTATTTTATATTTTACAGTGTAGAAGGAGAATACACCACACATTAAGCATTTTCATGTAGTCTACTTGTCTGAAACAAAGCTACTTTAAGAGTTCCTTGAATACATTTATAAAGATGAGCTGTAAAAGGAATATGTTACTAGTCACATTCTTACAATCACAATATTAAATTGAGATTTCAGCAACACTAAACAGGCAATAATACTGTATTGTGTTTGTCAGAGAAGGTAGCAATACATTGCTATTTCTATGTAGGCTCTGTCCAAGGCTTGGCTGGAGGCGTTGTCTAGGCATATCATGTAAACAGTTATATTTACGTTAAAGTTGAGTATTGACAAATATTTACAGTAATCTGTTATATTGAGTAACCTACTTCATGTTATAATGTTCTAGATATGTTCATCCAATTCCAGAGCTTTTATTTTGAAAGCACAAAACACATATAGCAGAATAGCCTAGAAGAGAAACACTTTGGAGTCGACAGGCAGGTGAAAGACGTTTGAAACCAACACAGCCGTAGTTTAATCATTTAAATAAACCAATATTTCAGTCTCTAGTAAATTGTCAGATTATCTGCCTGCCCCTGTTTTCGCAGTAAGTTTGTCCTACTCATTCTGTTGAAAGTGCGCGTTTAAGCGCTGTACCACAGTGTTTTTAAAGGACCCATTCCATGAAAAACAAATATTTCTAGTTGTTTTTTGCATTTGCAATGTTAATGTGACACAGAAAAGTGCTTGGCCTTTCAACGTGGACTGTTAGCTCCCTGGTCTGTATTTGGCGTAAAAGGAACACAGGCGGAGAAACAGGCATATTAAATAAAGTGTGTATGTTACGTAGATTGCTACAAACAGTTTGTTTGGCAACGCCCCTATGAGGATATGGACAACGACATAGTATTTTACAAGCTAAGGAACTGATGTTGACCGCCAGTACACAAACCGCAAGTACAAGTTTAATGTTAATCATTTAGTGACCAACTCTGTAAATCTTTTTTTTATACAGTAATTGATAGGCTATCGTAGCATAAACACAACGAGTCTGCAGGACAGGCATATCAAGAGTGATGCATCGTGCACATCAATAACGACATTAGATTAATATAGGCTATTGTTCAGTAACAGTTAACAGATTAGAAATAGGCTGCTTAAATGTGTTGATTTACTTAACCTAAACATTTCTCGTTGATAAAGACACTCGCGGTGTCATACCGAAATTGTATCACCTGCCGGAAACGGATTGCCGTTTTTGGTCAGTCACATCATTTACATTTATGGCATTTGGCAGATGCTTTTATACAAAGCGATTTACATGTAGTACATTTGTCAGTAGTTGGACAGGTCATATACCAGCAATTATAAGCAAACAATATTCTAAATATAACAAATGCAGCATAATGTTATGTACCTATTACCACATAATCAAACATAAAATGCAATAGGTAATAGCTAATAAAGTTCATACATTTTTATTTTATTTCTAAATAGTGAAATAAGAGCATGAGAATTAAGTGCAGGACTTAATAGCATGAAAGATGACATTCTTAGATAGGAGAGAATGCTCAGAGGTGGCGAGGTCGCTTGTCAAGGTACCAAAGTGGATTGTGAAAAGATGTGACTTGAGTCTCTTATGGAAGCTGAGTAGTGTTTCCACAGTTCTGACTGTTGCGGAAAGCTCGTTCCACCACTATGGTACTATGAAGGAGAAAGGGCGAGACTTTGATGAGCGAGTCTTGAGGCCTCGTAAAGGTGGCATTGCCAGTCGACCTGCCGAGGTGGTAAAACGAAGTTCTCTTTTTGGGGCCTGGAACCGGACCATTGCTAGGAGATAGCTAGGGGCTGTTCTATGTACCGTATAATGCAAAATATCACTTTGTGTTGTTGCTAGCAGCTAGCCACCTATCCATCATAACCCTATAGTGGCAAGAGGCTGTGGTTTCGTGCTATGTAACCCTTCATGCATTCATTAATACGTGCTTATGGGTACATGTCTGTTTGGCGGGCAAGATTAGCTGAGACGTTGTGCTATGGTATAATTTAACCTTCATGAAATAATGTGCTTATAGTAGATACTTGGCTGGTTATTAAATATTCTACCTTCTTGGGGAGCCTGAATTAATTCAGGGTCCATTAATTGTTCTACTGGGAGACTAGGACACATGGGCAATGGAGATGCAATGGAGAAGATCGATTTGAAGGACTGACCTCCCTGATCTGAACCAAAGTGGTCGTTTGCTGTTAGAATGGCATGCTAACAAGATAATCCATGGCTATATCTATAACAAACACCATGTTCACCATTCAAAGGGTTGCTCATAAGTCTATGTGGTACCAGAGCACCCTAGGCCAAAGTTCTGTGATCAATTTTGTGATTGTGTCATCTGATCTGAGATCGTATGTTTTGGACACTTGGGTAAAGAGATGATCGGAGCAATCACATCCGTCGGGAGGTGTGAGGTCTCACGTCTTAGGTGCCTCAATGGGCAGATGTGGAGGGGATGTCTTGAATAATACGCCTCTTCAACATTGTGTAGTAGTCGGGACAGTGCTGAAAGAGACCGGGGTGGTGGTTCCCCTGCACCCCCTCTAAAAGGGGGCCCGAGAGAGTGTGTGCCAATTACAGGGGTATCACGCTACTCAGCTTTCCTGGTAAAGTCTACTCCAAGGTGCTGGAGAGGAGGGATCTGCCAATAGTCGAACCACAGATCAAAAACTAACATGCGTATTCCGTTCTGGTTGTGGAACATTGCGGTTAGGTAGGCTGGGGATCTCATCGCTGCTTTTTGCAGATTATGTGGTTCTGATGACATTATTGGCCCATGACCTGCAGCACTCACTAGATTGATTAGCAGCAGAGTGTGAAGCGGTAGCGATGGGGATAGGCATGCAACCATTAGACATTTTGATGGTACGATTATAGCCTGAGGAATAATCACAGTTTCACGATTATTATCCATGAGTTTCACAACATTAGCAATGCTGTTTTGGAAAGCAATTTAAGCCTTTTCTCCTGATTTACTGCTAGTGGCCCAACTCTAAACTCACTGCTACTACATTGATTGTTTATTCTGGAGAAAAACAAAATTGCTATTAACCTGTGTGGGATATTTTCAGGGCTTCCACGAACCCCCTGAAAATAGCTGCATATCATATAGATATTCAATTAACAGTATCGATGTTTCAAATAATCTGTTCTCCACTACAGTGTACTTTGTTGACAGTCTCTAAATGCACGTAGCTCTGCTGCTGGAAAGCAAAAACGATCCCTGTAATTTAGAACACATTTAAAGAAAACAGCTGGTCGCAGTGTGCTCTTTGTTTAAGCAATCTTGTTCACAAGCTGGGTCATGACTAAAATAACTAGATCACGAGTACAAGCGGACAAAATGGGTTTCATCAGGAGGGTGGCTGGCTTCTCTCTCCCTTAGAGACAGAGTGAGAAGCCAAGTAATTCGTTAAGAAATCCGAGTAGAGCCACTGCTCCTTTGGATGAAAAGAAGCCAGTTGAGGTGGTTTTTGGGCATCTGGTAAAAATGCCCTCCTGGTCAATGTGGCTCGGGAAAGGGAGGTGCTGCTGCTGCTGATGCCCCGCGACCCAACCACAGATAAGAGGTTGACGACGGCTGGATAGATATCCATGTGTGTACATTTTGTTGGTTTTGGATGAAAGAGAATTATCAACGACATATTAGATCAGTTGCACTAACCATGATTGTGCACGCGCACTGTTTCGTTCATAAACAACATTTTCATGTGAATTCTACACACATTTTTATGAATGAGACCCCTCGTCATTGATAGTTTTGCGCTAAAGTTTGAGACTTAAACTATAACTAATAAATATAAACTTCACTTGAATTAGGAACATTTATAAAAAAATTAAATAAAAACCACCCTTACACAATACAAAGAGATTTGACTCAGACTGACAGAAACTGGCGTCTTATGATGACTATGGGACTAAGAAGGCAACACAATTTTCCAGTTATTCTGACAGATTTGAGTTTTATCAAACATGCTTATTTTTCTCATTGTTTAGAGTTAAACTCTAAAATTAAATAGAATGTCTCCTGCTCTTTTTTATTGTGTGGAAATACACAGCAGATTTAAAGTTGATATGAGGCATGGCACGACTGACCTGGTAAAGTCTTGATGTTGTCCTTTGTTGAAACAATGGGAACATTACTGAAAAACAAGGAAAATTATTTGGTCAGGCAGCCAGCCTAAGGCATGTACACACGTACACACACACACGCACACACACACACACACACACACGAACGCCTTCATGAATCTGTACCTGCCAGCTCTGTATTTAATCATTAATGTCTGGGTGCGATCACAATCATCTTGGGACTTAGGGACTTTACAAACTGCTGTAGGTGTCTCTTCATTGTCAAACTCTTCAAGGTCGATTACCTCACTGGTGGTTTCAGGAAAATGCTCCATCACATCTAAATCAGTTACAACTTCACGTGGGTCACATGGTGTAAAAAGTTCATCTTGGTGCATTTCAACAGCTGGAACAGGGACTTTACCAGTGGACACAGCTCCATCACTGAGCCTTGTGTCGAGGTTACTTTCTACAGTGGGCAAGACTCCATCACTGAGCATTGTATCGATACTTTCTCCAGAAGGCAAGAGCATTGCATCAAGGTTACTTTCTTGTGACTCTATGGTGAAATGGCCCACGAGCGGCTCATCCTCCTCCCTAGCTGCAGATACCTCCATTTTCCTTACACTCACATCCATCTTCCTTTGATCACTCCGGCTCAACTCCAGGTCTTGGTCCAAATGCTGGGCAGCAGGCTCAGAAGAAGGCGACTGGGTATTTGAGTCAGATGGCTCTGCTTTGGGTACCAAGGGTGTGGTGGGTAAGGTGACCCATGCAGAGGTCGTTCCCAAGTTAGGAGGGAGAGCGGTAAATGGCGTTGGCATAGCAACTCTGCTGATGGGAGCTGCACTGGCAAGCTGGGGTTCTGGGTCCTCTGTTGGTTTCTGAATGAGAGGTGTTGGTGGGGGGTGGCTGGTGGGTGTTGGTGACTGTGCAGGCGCTGTGGAGGGCAAGGGGGGCATGGACGCGTGGGAATTGGGTGGAGAGGCGGAAGGAGGCCTTGCAGACTGCACCACGGGGGGGTGCTCCTCTACCACACACGACGCGTCAGAGTACCCGCCTGAGAAGAACACCATACTACCATTATGAAGTGACACTGATTGGCTAAGTTTACATGCACACTAGTATTCCACTATTATTCAGATTATGGCTGTTAGGTTCAGAACCCCAAGCCCTCTTAAGAAAGTCTTGGGCGAAAGGTTTGTAAGGCTCGGTAAGCAAGGTCACAGCTTAGAAGTAGTAATGACATCAATAACACCAGGAAAGGGCCACGTCCGTTCAAGATGTTTTTTCGAGAGAGCTATGACAAGCAAAGAAAAATTACATTCTTGTATGTGGGTCGGTCTCACTTAGTGTGGTGCTATTTGTGAGTACGGTACATATCCTACTATGGTGATGGTTGCTACAATGTTATTTACTACCTCAGTCAGCAAGGCCATTCATGCTGTCTAGGCAACATCTGAAAACTTACTTCTATTCTCCTAAAGTACAGGAATGCATTGCTAGCAGTAATACAGTAAATACATAAGAAATATAAAAGGCTAATCCAATAAAGGCACCTGGGATATGGTGATGATATTCTGGTTTTAGGAGCAGATTTGAAATATCAGTCTCAAGTGGGGGTTTCACTGTATTTTACACCATTGGATATCTTTCCTGTTTACAGTAAGATGTATTTTCCATTTTTCCCACATATTAGCATATTAAGTTTGAAAAGTAGAGCGAGTAAGTCTGTAGGGCAAGTAAGTTATTTAATGGGCATATCTCTAGGACAGCTGCATGTAAACTAACATGTTAGTGGAATATTTTAAGCAGACATGTACAGCTTAGTAAGAATATTGTCATTTTCGGAATAAGGGTAAAAAACGGAATAGTGTGTGCATGTAAACAAAGCCATTGAGAAGCAATGGAAACAGTGGTGCCATATCAACACCTACAGTACCTTGAAGCCCCTGCAGGATTTCAATGCGCTTGGCTCTCAGACTGCTGACCTCAGCACAATACTGAACACAGCAGGCAGGAAAAGCAATGAGTAAACAACTGAATAAACTTAAAAAATGTTTAATACATTAATAAATATAAATAATAATTGAAACCTTAAAATGTTTTTAAAGCAATTCATATTTCAGCTGACGAGTCTGTAGTGATGTGAGGGTACCTGTTGTTTGAGGAGCATAAGTCTTTGCAATTCATGGTAGGCAAATTGCAAAGCTTTGCGTGCCTCAATTAGAGAGATATCCAAGTCCTGAACAGATTTGCTGAGCTCCTCTTCCCTCAGAGATACAGATAAGAGCTCCTCCACCTTGTCCTGGCCTACATTATGGCACAAATAAAATTGATATTAAAAAATGTAACACTGAATCCAGTAGTCTCCTGGTTGGAATGTTCATAAACCCTTGTAACCCCCCATAAAATCAAGCAAAGATATTTATAGTCATGTCAGAATAATTACTATATCGACTTATCTTGCAATATATGGACATAACCTAAATAATTTTTCAGGCGTCTATAATATTGCCTGTTGTATTGTAATGCGTGTTGCTGACATAAAGTTTGCTATGTTGTGCTGCTTCTGTGTTTTCATCCATCTGCTCACAGGGAGCACTTCACACACACATACAAAGCAGACAGTGACACTTGTTCCTCTAAAGTTGAATAGGTGTTTTTCCAGACAATTGCATAATTCCAACCAACTACATTTGGAAGAATAAATGTGAAAATGTGCAATTTCTTTTTTCTATACTTAGCATGTATGTATTTTTCAATTTCATTACCAAGCAATGAAATTGGTTTAACCAATCATAACAAACAATTTATATCACATGACAATAGCGGAATAACATCGTTTACATGATTTTGACAATAAAATCGTTTATAGCAATTATTTGTGGGACAATAGATCACCCAAAAAAAAACAAGAGTTATCATGACAGACCTATGTATTTCACTATATTTTTGTATTATGTATAAATACAATGGAAAGCAGACCTACTCTTTTTAGACTTAATTTTTTTCTTCCTTACAATTGGTTCCATATTAAATCCATCATCCTGTTATAAAAACAAACAAATAGTTAGGAGAACCCGTGAACCTGTTTGACAGCGATACATGATGACACAATATGTACTGTGTGTTGCCTTCTTACAGCTCTGCGTTTCATTGTATTATCAACAGTGCCAGTTTCATCCCATGCCTCCTCTGGATCTGGATTCTTCTTAAACACAACAGCACTGCGGGTGGCTGGAAGATTTCTGCCATCCCCAAAGCCCATCTGCATCCTTGTTTCCGAAGGTTTATGTGGGGTGGAAATAGAATCTCCTGAATGCTGGAGTGGAGCCGGCATGGCAAAAGGTGCAGATATGGGGTCGTGAACCGTTGACGACTCCCAGCAGAAGCCCTCGGACAGGGGAAGTGCTATCTCCTCAGGGGTATTATCCTGCGCAATACCAAACCTGTGACAGGGTAAAGCAAAAATAATAAGTTTATGACAGTTAAGAACACATATTGTGTTACAGCACATGAACCTCTGATATCCTTCCCAGACCAGTTTCTACTTGAAACTCAGCACATTTTGAAACCGAATCCCCAAATTCTTCTAAAAAACACAAAAAACCCTGGACAATAATCAAGGAGACTCCCTTTTTCAGGCAGATATTTAGACATTTACGCTTTCGTTAATAGTTAAATGTTTAAATACTACAAATATACTTTTGATACTGCACATAGCCCGGGGCTAAAAGCATGTTTAGAATGTTCTTAGCCCAGGTGTCAAGAGTTCACACTGGCACAATCCTGGAACATTCCAAAGTGGGCTAACCCTGTCTCAGAGCTAGCTGGCCCTGCTGGCTCCAGAGCTGGGTTATCCCCAGGAATGCAGGGTTAGCTCCTGAAAATTGACTAAAACAAATAGTTTGTCACATTTCTGTCAGTTGGAACCTGTGGTTAAAACATGGCAACTGACATTTAATCCAGGGCTATCAGAAAGGCATTGTACATTGTATAGCCATGGGCTTATGTTAACCATACATAAAAAATGTGTGTGTAAAAAGGGGCGAAGTTAATCCCGAGTTGAGGATAGCTCTGGACTAAGAATAAGCAGTCTAAAAATCCCTAAAGACTTGCTCACCTGGGCATACATTTGTGTTTCGCACTCTTCCCCTCAGACCCTGATGAGCAGACAGACTTCTTGACAGTTGTTTCAAACCCTGCCTCCTTCGCTGGTTGTGACTGACAAGAGTCGATGGCATTGGGTGCCTTGCATGCAACATTCGTGTTGCGTTTAGTGGTTATTATTGTTTTGCCCATCCTTTTGTTGATTGAGGTTGGAAGTGTGCCAGGTTTGGACATAGTGGAACCCTTCTGATTTATTGCTTTCGATTCAGGCGCAGAACAGGTTTTAGTGGAATGGTCCACATCTTCTCTGGAGATGCCATGGGGTGCATTAGGAGGTAAATACATCCCTTCTGTGTTTTTGCTCAGGCATAAACTACCTGACAGTGTTTCATTGCTTTTGGCCTTCATTGCGGCGCTATGCTCAACTGCCTGGGCACGAGCCTCTACGATCTGTCGTTGAGTTCGCGCTTGGCGTTCCGCTCTGCAGGGTTCCCTCAAGCCAAGTGCCCTTCTGATTTCCCAAAGCAGGGAAAGGTTGGCATCAGTGTCCTGTATGGGTGTGGAATTAGCTGCTTTCTTCCGACACTTTGAGGAGGAGGCGGGGGTAGAGGCACCCGTATTGGAATGAGATGTCTTATGGCTAGAGTTAAGCTCGGGCTTGGGTGGGATAGTCCTCTGAGTTTGTGAAGCCCCAAAGATGATTGCACCGGTGTCTGGGAGCTGATCGCTGGTGAATTCCCCACACGAATAACTGTTGTAATACTGGGAAATGTCCAAACCTTCTCCAGCAGCTATGTCAGAGTTAAAGCCTTCAATACGGTTGTGAGCTGATGCACTGGGCTGGGTCAGACTAGGAGGGCTACCATATGCAGGACCTGGGTGTTTTGACAGCTGAGGATGATCAGGCATTTCAAGCTGATGATGCCGTTTGGCTGACTGCCGTTTTTGCTGATTTGAATGCCGTATTGTAGCCGGACTGTTTTTATTGTTTGGTGTTTTTTCTTGCAGCTTTGTGGACTGTTTTGACATCTTATCTTCTTTCAGTTTCATTTTCTTTTTATTGTTTCGTCTGGGGTGGGGGGGACAAAAAACATCTAGCTTGTGAAAACTGTGGGCAGTTAAGACAAATATTATAGCCACTCGTCTCTTACACTTTACCAAATAGTTTCAGTTTATTACTGTGTGTTTCACAAACTCCTCTCCGGAAGCCATCACCTTATCGTGGTGGAGAGGTTTCTGTGTCCCTATGACCCTCAGAGCTGTGTTTTCTGGAACATTGTGCTCCTTGTAGGGTCTCCCTAGGCAAAGTGGTCTCAGGGAAGAGGCCAGACTAAGAATGCCTCAAAAGACCCTTTTTGTAAGAATATAAAAGAGGAAAAGATACCCTGCCTGGATGAAGCCCGGGGTCCCCGTGCGGCAAAGGCTAGCTCTGGGGACGTGGAACGTCACTTCACTGTGGGGGAAGGAGTCGGAACTTATGTGGGAGCACTACCATTGATATAATGGGGCTTACATCTACGCATAGTCTTGGTCTGGAACCGTACTCCTGAATAGGGGATGGGCCCGAAGAGCTCCAGTATCATCCTCATTTTGCACTTCAACAATGGAATACTAGATATTTATTTCAAGAATTTAAACATTTGACATCTTGAATGTTTTGTGTTTTTTTAGACCACACGTACACTGTTATTTTTATAAACAATATAATATAATTTAACAGAGGTCCAAACAGACAGAATTAGATTTTTGAAAGGAGGAGGCGACTTTTCGTTTTTTGCATTGCATTTTTGCTACCATTGAAATGCATAACGTTCAATCTTTCTATAATTTTTAACTCTTGGTTTATATGTGTGATGTTTGGGCAATGGAGGACCATAGGCCAAACTATGTTGGTTTTAACCTTGCTAATGGGACTTTTTACATGTTTACATACAATTACTATCCAACTATAATGACAAGCAGAGGTTCAGAATACACTATGGAGGTCACTGACAACATTTCAGAACCAGTAGTCAGGCTACTGATTGGCCAAAATGGCTTTAAAGGTTAGGTTTATTTCACCGGCTGCTGGCTTGGCATGCTCTTTACGTTTACAGCATATTTTTGCGTTTCCGTGTGGACATAATTAAAATGTAATTATAATTTTTTGCTGGTGTGGAAGTCTATTTTTATTTATTTTTAACGAATTAGAAAAACCTGTTTTAAAATTAGCAGTGTACGTGTGGACATAGTCTTAGTGTAAGACCGGAAACGTTCCTTTCTTTAATGATAATTATTTCAATAAATGTTGAAGCAGTTATTTGTCTCTCTTATTAATATTTTTACATTTCTAATCCGAAAAACGATCTGATCTCTATCTCCAAAACCGTGATATGATCACCTATGTTCATGAAGGAGGGTCATAACCAAAAGAACTAGATCACAGAAGCGGATGAAATGGGTTCTCTCAGGAGGGTGGCTGGTGTCTCCCTTAGAGATAGGGTGAAAAGCTTGGCTATCCGTGAGGAACTCGGAGTAGACCGCTGCTCCTTTCCTTCGAAAGGAGCCAGTTGAGGTGGTACGGGCATCTGGTAAGGATGCCCCCTGGGTGCCTCCCTTGGGAGGTGTTTCCAGGCACGTCCATCTGGGAGAAGGCCTCGGGGAAGACCCAGGACTAGGTGGAGAGATTATATCTCCACATTGGCCTGGAACACCTTGAGATCCCCCAGTCAGAGCTAAATAATGTGGCTCGGGAAATAGAGGTTTGGGGTCCCCTGCTGGAGCTGCTGCCCCCGCGACCCGACTCCGGATAAGCCGGTGACAATGGATGGATGATGTTTCACTATGAAAAATGCTATAAAATAATATGATAAGCAAACGTACCTGATCCCTTCTACAATGAAGTAATAATTGTGTGGAAGTCTTACTTTAAATTCTTTAACTTCTTGTTCCTGGAGCGGACAAGGTCGATGGTCTCTTCGCCCAGTCTCTTAAAATATTGAACAGACTCTCCAGCAATTTGTAGCTCCTTTAACTTTAACTTATGTTCAGAGGTAGAGATATGAAAGTTAAATGCACTCAAATCCATTTTGATGGTCTGACATGCAAGGCACTCATGACATGGTTTGCTAGTCCTGAAGGGCACACAAAACAGAATAATGATTTTAAGCAGGTACCAGTAATGTTTTGTAAATTAGAAAATGTGTATGTAAGTAGAATAAGGGCCACTGAACCATGAAGATTTAACATATCAGAGAAGTACCGGTAGAGTACCATAAGAATAATATAAGTACGGTAGCTTTGAAAATGGTTACCGGTAGGGTTAAATGAAAGTACTATAAACGACATTGAGGTGCGTTTAACTTTAACTTTAACTTTCTTTGCAAAAATATTTTGGTTTTCTATATATTATATTTCCTGTACTCCTTATAACGACCAAAGTATTATAGTTTGTTATTTATTTATTTACCTGCCCACCACCTTCGCCAGCTCATTGTGATGCATCATACTATGCATATGCTCATGGATTTCCTATATAAAGTAAGCGATTAGGAAAATGATTGGCACGTTGTGATTTGAATGATGAATTACTCTTGTATGTTCTCAAAGAAAATGTGTCAAAATCGTACCTTTATTAAATATGTTTGGCGACACAAAAAACAATACTTTGTGTTCTCAGGGTAAATTCTGGTTGATCCCAATGTACCGGTACTGGTACGGTCTGGAGAATTAATTTCCATTTCTGAAAAGGAGTGAGAGCAGAGACATTATATAGAGAGAGCACAGTTGTGTATACAGTATGGTACCGTGCCGTACCGTAAGGGTATGTTACCGGTAATGTGAGAGCATTGGTTTTGCTTGCCTTTAAATTATAGCACTTCCTAAATATATGTATTTACAGGTACAGGTATTTATTGTACAGGTTTGTCCCGATAACCAAATGTAAGACGATAGGCGACTAGGTACACTTTGAGCGTGAAAAGGTATGGCTTTATGTATGTAAAATCCATAGATCCGGGCGGTATATTATTATAACCTACCTACAAATTGCCAGTACGGTACGTGACACAATATTATTACCTGTAAGTTCAGACGAATACTGGTACTGAATGAAATGCTTAACCCACAGTATTCACAGTGTAGATTCACATGCTTAATGTTTTGTCGCCATATTGGATACACGTGTTTTACGTAAACCGCGTAGAACAGAACGTCTGCATACGTATTGTGTTAAACCAATCACTGCTTGTTTCTTGATCAGACCAGGAAGTTTTGGTACCACACACACACACCAACCACAGAACAGCAGATAGCAGAGCAACATCAAGTTGTTATTTCCCTGATTTAATAGAAAAATCAATCAAAATTAAGGTTGCACATGTCTACGGAAGTGGCTAAATAAAACGTAAAGATGTTGAAATAGCTTCCACCGTAATACATACTATTTTTACAGTCCAAGTAGCCTATAGCATACTTCCTGACAAGACAGGTGCAATGTTTGCAAAAATAATACCCAGACCGGATAAGTAATAATTCACTATTAAGCTTGTTTACTTCCACAATACAAAAATCACCTCAAATATTAGTTACTGTGTTCCAGATGTTTACACTGTACAACACCGGTAGAATAAACAAACACAAAGTAGGCTGTGTCTAATGTAGGGGACCTGGATGATTCTTTAGTACATTTATGGGTCCTATACCTTATTAATTACCTGGGCTGTGCCAACTGTCAACAGAGGGACTTCGTCTTGATCAGTAATTAAGCCAGTGAAGACTATGATGTAGAGGAGATACTCACACATGACCGTAAACAATATTGAATACTTTAGTACTCTTACTACTACCTTCAAATTGCAATTTAGTCTCTTTAGATGGCTGACACATGAATCATATTCTTACAACTTTTTGCCATCTTCTTAGATGTTTGTCAAAACGACCATGTCATCGCCAGGCATGAATATACATTCTCCATAAGTAGATCGGTTTCATATTGAAATACTGAACACAGGGTAGGCCTACATACATTTTATAGAGGTAAATATTTTTTTACTATACTATTTCATTGTTCATGAGTACACTGTTGTATGTTTTGTGGAAAAGCAGAGGACTCAAGCATGCTCCCAGAAGACCCCAGTCAGTCCCTCTCTTCTAGGCCTCATATTGTTAATATATATTGTATATAATATGAGGCATCAAAGATATCAAAGTGCAGGAAGGATGAGCCAACTCCAGAAACTGATAGGCTACTCTAGAAAGTGCTCAAACAAGAAAAGTATTTCCATCTCATATGCATGCATACAATGTGAGATGTAAATACACTATTTGTATGTCTATAGCAAACACTTGCCTGCCAAGAAAACATGCACTTATCAATGTGAGGTATATTAAGAACATAATATATATTTTGTTCTCCCATAGCTTACCGCCCCTCTGGCCTTCTCAGCAGGCAAGTGTAGGCCTTAGAGCCTACTCATGTGCACTTCAGACATAAAACGAACACCAGCCCTTTGTCTCAAATGTGCATGGGACTAAATAGTGTGCTGTTTAGTCCCATATTCATAATGTTGAACTGACATGGGTTTTTAATTAAACATGCTTATTTTCTCATCGTTTAGAGTTTAAAATCATAATTTGAATAATGGTATCCTTAACCCTCGTAACTCACTATAAAATGCAGATAAGAAAAATACATGATTTTGTTTTGTATTTTTTATTATGTAGAAATAAACAGATCTAAAGTTGGTAGGTGGCACATCTGACTTGATTAAGTCTTGATGTTGTCTTTTGTTGAAGCAGCGGGAACTTAATTTCTGAAAAATAAGGAAAAAGATTTGGTCAGCCAGCTAAAGGACTGTAGGTACGTACACACACACACCTTCATTAATCTTTACCTGCCAGCTCTGTCTTCCATCATTACTGTCTGTGTGCGATCACAAACATCTTGGGACTTGGAGACTTCACAAACTTCTGTAGGTGTCTCTTCATTGTCAAACTCTTCAAGGTTGATGACCTCACTGGTGGTTTCAGGGACATGCTCCATCACTTCTAAACCACTTTCAACCTCATGTGGGTCACATGCTGTAAGAGGTTCCTCTTGGTGCATTTCAACAGCTGAAACAGGGACTTTACTAGTGGCCACAGCTCCATCACTGAACATTGTGTCGAGGTTACTTTCTCCAGTGGACAAGACTCCATCAGTGAGTATTGTGTCAAGGTTACTTTCTTTACCAGCTGACACAGCGCCATCACTGAGCATTGTGTCAAGGTTACTTTCTTTACCATCAGACACAGCTCCATCACTGATCATTGTGTCAAGGTTACTTTCTCCAGTGGACAAGACTCCATCACTGAGCATTGTGTCGAAGAAACTTTCTCCAGAAGGCAAGAGCATTAAATCAAGGTTACTTTCTTCTGACTCCATGGTGAAATGGCCCACGAGCGGCTCATCCTCCTCCCTAGCTGCAGACACCTCCATTTTCCTTACACTCACATCCATCTTCCTTTGATCACTCCGGCTCACCTCCAGGTCTTGGTCCAAATGCTGGGCAGAAGGCTCAGAAGAAGGCGACTGGGTATTTGAGTCAGATGGCTCTGCTTTGGGTGCCAAGTGTGTGGTGGGCAATGTGACCGATGCAGAGGCCGTTCCCAAGTTAGGAAGGACAGCGGTAAGCGGAGTTGGCATAGCAACGCTGCTGATGGGAGCTTCACTGGCAAGCTGGGGTTCTGGCTCCTCTGTTGGTTTCTGAGGGAGAGGTGTTGGTGAGGGGTGGCTGGTGGGTGTTGGTGACTGTGCAGGAGCTGTGGAGGGTGAGGAGATGTGGGAATTGGGTGGAGAGGCAGAAGGAGGCCCTACAGACTGCACCACAAGGGGGTGCTCCTCTACCACATGTGACGCTGCAAAGTGCCCGCCTAAGAAGGAGAACAGTCTACCATTATGAAGTGACACTGATGGAGAAGCAATGGAAACAGTGGTGCCATGCAAACAGCTACAGTACCTTGAAGCCCCTGCATGATCTCAATGCGCTTGGCTCTCAGACTGCTGACCTCAGCACAATACTAAACACAGCAGGCAGGAAAATCAAAAAGCAAACAACTCAATTGATAGATAAATAAATAAAATAATTATTGAAACCTTAAATGTTTTAAAACAGGGATCGGCAAATAGTGGCCTGGGGCCGTGGGCCAAACATGGCCTGACAGCAATCAAATCTGGCTTGCCAGATGATATTGATAATGAGGTTAAGTTCGACATACATGTAGACTTTAAAATCCACACAGAGACTATAATGTATAGTGGCGACTCCTGGAGGATGCCACGGCAATTGCCTCTGCTCCTAATAGGCCTATGCAATATGACACAGAGTTTGAGATATCTGCCGGGTCAGGTCAGTCTTTATTTGAGCAAGTTGAGTGAGTTGTGATTTTAGTCAGGTTGCAGGCGCTTGCAGCCTGTCCACATTCACTGATCTGTTGTTGATATTTAGAGAAACGTTAAAATTGGTGCTGCTGAGGAGGTGAATACATGTATTTGTTCCAAATCGTTTTCAGAAATAAATAACATTGAAAAAGTTAGAATGACCAACAATATTGACAGCAATATAAGATTGAGGCAAAAAAAAAAGTTTTGCAGCTGCATCTCTGTGCTTTGCTTATCGTTTCTATAACTAACATGTTGGTTTCTTCGCTCCTAGATAATATAGAAAATTGTGCTTAATATTTGTGATATATATTAGATATTATAGTTTAGATATATATTATATATTCTAAGGGCTATGTGGGAGAGTGTGATATAGCTTTGCTTAAAGACAAGGTTGGA
>JAODLL010047958.1:7144-19822 GCA_026546735.1 Forbesichthys agassizii | reverse complement strand
ATGTGACATGATCAATAACCCACACCCCCTCCCCGGAGTCACCAGTCTTTATGCCCTCACGCCCCCCTCTCCGTGGACAGACAAAGCCACGTATCAAACCCAACTAACTTCCCTCACCCCATCAAAACCGCAGCCAACATCCACAAGGCCTAATCGCCGACCGCTGCAGCTATATGCGTTGCGTGCAGATGGCTTCGCCTGCCCTGGAAGTCAGGGAGCACTTTGCTCTCGGGCCGTCGAGTTTCAGAGAAAACAGGGATATCCTTCATTTAGTTAGTACGGTACATTCCCCCAGCCCAGACCACAGCCACTTTCCTTCGGGAGGGGACCCAGAGATCTCATTATTCCTCCCATACATTGTTTTCTTTTCCCTCGCTGCAACCTTCATTACCTTGATAAATGATTGGCTTTACCAGAAAAATTTGACTATTTAAATAACTGTACAATGAAAATATTATCCCCTCTTGCAAAGCGCGTACCAGCCAGTACAAACTGGTCTGATTTCCATCAAGTGACTTGGACCGGCATTATTGTAATGTATGGTCTAAGGGTTCCCCCTCAGATTTTCTCACCATTTCTCTCTTTGATAAACGGCATGTGTGCACATTTACACATGTATGCATAACTTTCCCTGTCCCTCTCACGCTGCTAAATTCATGTTTTCTCTGAATGCACATGCATCTCTCAACCCAGACAAAATCTGCCCATTCCTTGACGTTACGAGACATTGTTCTTCTTTCCCTGACGCGGTGCAGTTGAGCTCATAGGAAAGCCGACCGCATGGAGGAGAGAGGCTGTCTGAGCCCCGCAGCCGTGACTGCCACTAGACACCCATCTCATAACCTTTACGCGTTCACAGTACGACATGTCACCCTTAAGCGGAGATTCTCTTTCTAGCCTCCTCAGTAAAATACTGTACATCTAATCCAATCATCTTGACCACTAGCAGACAGTAAGAAAGATTACAGCCCTCCCTCTAAAGTGTCTAGAGAGCGACGGCCAGATCACAGGATAGGTTTCACCGCTAAACCGAAGCATACTGTACTCTCTCAACGTGCCAAAGGCTAATTTTAGGAGCATGGAGGAAAGCCAGTGAGATCATTACTCTGGTCGAGGTTAAAGCGAACAATAAGAAGGCTCCGGAGCCTCCCCATCAGAAACGCGGTGCAGCGGCCAACAAGAACGTTCATTAGGGACAAATAGAGAAAATACTTAGAGGCTAGTTTTATGTGAACCAATTTGTGGTGTAATTGTGCGGGCGGACTGAGATTGACCTCAAACTTTTAACAAAATGACTTGTTTTCAAAGTCACCGTTCCATGGGTTTTCTTCTTCTATTATCGCTTTGAACAAGCGTTGACACTTCTCTAACGCCGTTTCTAAGCAACACACTCAAACAAACCTTTTTGATGACAGAAATTGTTGCTCGGCATGTTGGCTTTCACGAGTCAAATTCAGAACCCCCGAGGCTGTCAAAGTCAGTGTGCTAGAAGCATGTGACTGTGACCCGGTTGTTGAGTCACAACAATTACATTTACCAGGAACATCCGCTGTCCTCAGAAATAACAAAACAACTTGTGACAGAAACCACAGCCAACGTCATACAGCGCTAAAGACCAAGAGACATTTATCATAACACATTTTACAGCCCTGCACCACCAGGGTGCTAGGATTATTAAAAATGCCGATGTTTGAAAAACAACGACTAAACGTAATAGTTTTATATTCTATCACAGACAGCTGGGTGTACACAAAATAGCTCAAAATGATCTCGTCTGATCAAGCCTGTGTGTGTGTGTGTGTTAGTTGGTTGTGTTCCAATACAATCCTTGTAAAAACAGACTCTTTTCCACTTTCCAGACCAGTCTTATGAAGTAAATCAATAGCCAATTACAATTGTGCTGTCTGTACTGTATGTTGCATTCAAAAAGATGACAGTTGCCCATGTGGGTAGTACGATTCTGGCTGGACATGCTTGTGAAGCAACCACTATATCATCACCTTGCCTTCAGCTCCTTCTGGGAAAATGAGTCGGTCGTATGTGTCTCTGTACATTAACAGGCAACTTCCCAAGGCTTGGAGAAAAGCCCCCCCCCCTATTAGTATGAAACTGTAGCTAGGCTGAGTGTGGCAACAAAACAACATAACACACTCTTTACATCATAATAGTGCCAGGCTTGCGTTCAAGTGGCCAATTGGAAGCAGGGACATATTTGCTCTTGCGATTGTTCTGAGAATGCTTTGAACTGTTGAAAACTCTGAAAATGATTTTAGTCCAGTGGATTATGATTTATTTTGTTAATTCCCTGAGGTGATTCTGTGGGGAAATCAATATCTCCAGTGGAAAAGTATGATAATCAGTGGGCACAGAAAAGTACCGCCATGGCCAAGTCATAATCAGGCGGAACAAACCACCGCCTGCATATCAATATTCCACCATGTAGCCAGCATATCAGGACACTTAGCCCCCACAGCAGAGGCAGAAAAAAACTGGCACTGTGCAGCGTCTAACCTGGTAACATAATAGCTTCCAATTGAGCACTTTAATGCATAGTTGGTGAGCGCATTGTGGGCTTCAATTTGTTTTAGCGTCACAGCAATATGAGCAGGGGATTTATTAAAAACAGTAAAAGAGAGTTTCTATAAGAGGCTTACGAGAATGGCTACATACCGCATTTGGTGGCAGAAACACATGCATAGGAATATAAAGGGATTTTTAATGATGGAAGAATGTGATGTAGATACAAATGTAAAGCAAAAACCAAAAATTAAATAAATAAATAGCAAAGACTATTATATCGGCAACAAAAGTATATAAATACCAACATATATACCAGTAGGCCTGTATAATAGTATATTCACTGTTTTATTGCTTCAGTACAGAACTTTCTTTTAATGGTTCCACTAAGACCCTTATGGAGTTTTACTAAGTTTATGAAGTCTACCCTGTTGAGCTGAAGGTCAACGGGGTAGAGAAAAGACATCTACAAAGGCAGTCCATGTTGGCAGGCAGCCCCTGTTGAACCCAAACCAGACTTTCCCAAATTCTGCAGCGGATGGCGGATCAGGCGTTATATGTGAATTCCAACTGCTGTTTACCCAAATAGATGAGTAAAGAATGAAAAACTAAACATCTACTGTGGTGATTACCAAACCCCCTCCAACGTCCCACAGGGAATGATATGCCGCCAATAACCCTGCAACTAAAATGGACCCTGTCGTGGATCTGGACGTTCAAACAAGCAGGTTAAAACAAACAAGCTGTGGAGTAGAAAAATGCTAAATGATCATTTACAGACAGAAAAGACGAGCTGGTCCATTTCGTTTATTCTTACAGCACACTTTGTTTCTCAGGGCAATTATCAATTTGCTTGAGAAACATGCACTGTCAGGGTGGATGAGTGTAAGGCCCATCAGGACACAAGGGCAATATCTCAGCTACAAGTCACAGCAGGTTTACCCTCCAGAAAAATCATTATGGCTTTATTGATTCCTTCCAAGCTAAACAGCTGGATCAGATGTCCTGGGATAAACACAAAGCAATTACAAATATACTGTATCCACAACACTACATCAGATGAATAACCAGTGCTAAATGGATTTGGGGATGAAATGCAATAAGCTAACAGTGCCCAGACAACAAAATATAAACACCAGAGGCAAATACAAGAATTTAAGGGCCGAGCTGAGCCAGGAAAGTTTTCACAAAACACCTGGACAAGAACAAGTTGCCATCATATCCCAAGATCCTTCCCATTCTGTTAACTAATCAATTAACAAATCGTCGCTAGAGAAGAAGAAAATCTCAACTGTTCAATATCGACAGCTATTCTATCGATTGGATGCATTTTAACATAACTTTTATATATATATATATATATATTTTAGTGTGTAGTGTAGTATAGTGTATGAAAAATATGGCGAGAAAAAGAAAAAATGATAATGATGTCTACATAGCCCTGGCCCAGAAGCCCTGGGAGAGCTTCTGAGGGAGCACCATGTAGCATTAAAGGGAGATGTGTTTTTGTCTTGCTCGAGTTACAGTATCAACAAGCTTTCTCCAGAATGACTATTATCAAACGCCAACAGGTGTTGAAAATATCACAACATATCGTATCGCTACGTACAGCATGCAACCTACGGCATCCTACACCTTGAATCACCAATCCTGTAGCCGAAATTAAAGTCAATTTATCATTCATGTAATAATCACAAAAAGGGTGGCTTACTGGGAGAATGTATATCAGTATATTATGAGATGAGTGTATATACAGTATCGGGTATCACTGCAATCCACAAAACCTGGAGGTCATGAAGCATTTTTCACGTATGACTGCTGTGCCAAAATGTCATCTTCACATAGAGAGAAACCAAATCACCACTTAATCAGAGGATGGATGGATGGATGATTTCATGGAAGAGGAAAAAAGAAGGATGTGGAGATGACGGCTAGACGGCCGTGAGGTTTTGCGCCAGTCCGAACATAAGAGTTCCCCTCATCATTGTTTCACGGTAATTGGAACCACTAGATTCCCCAGACCGGGCGTTATTTATAAGTGCTTCTTGAACCTATTCGTTATTTTTTTGGCGATACAGTCGGTGTCAAGCAAGCGTGCTTTTTCTTTCCTTCTACTAGTTCTGAATGTTAAAGAAGTATACAACCAACACCTAGTTACCGTCTGTTTTCCCATTACTCAGGACATATTTAGACATGAATGCGCTTAACAGCTCAGTGTGTGCTTCTAATGAACTAATTCACACGTCTAAATTGGACCCCGACATACAAACATGTCTGACACTAAGCACTCCATCACACACCCAGCATTAATAAGGCAATGGGGCTGTCCACTTGTGATTACGTCACAATACTTGATGTGTGTGCATGTCCACACAATTCACAGTCCTGGAGGGTAAACAGATGACCGACAGACAGACATAAGGACAAGACAGACATGTCTCTACATTTAAGGAGAGAGAAAGAGTAGCATTAAACAGAAATGTAGACAAAAAGGTACTACAGAGAGCGAGACGGCTAACCAAACAAAGAGACAGCTAGTTCGATAGCCCCAGTAAACTGTAGCAACATTGTTCTCTGGGTGAGTGTTGCTGACAAGCTACAGCCTGCTGAGGTTTGCGTGAGTACTGTGTGAGCCAGGGTGACTGTTTACCAATGGCCTTTAATGAGCCAATATATTGTTGTGATGTGAGTAAGAAAAGATGTTGTGGTACAGAAGTGCCATTAGAGGCTATTGGATGCATTCAAAAGGGTTGGGTGGTGGGGGGGACAAAAGGGATAAGCTTAAGGTGGCTAGGAAGGACGCCTAATGGCTTTTCTGTGGCTCTAAAATGTCACTGTGGCAATATCCCTATCAAAACAGTGGATGCGGTTGAACGCTGTAGGCGTGCAATGTTATTAAGAGCTACAAGATGGCGTCACCCAAAATAGTCATCACTCCTGTAAAGTACACAACTCAAATTGCAAAAAAAGCAAACAATAACTTGGTCATTTTCCTCGTTTAACTTTCTACACTAAAAAGTCTTGGCAATAGCTTGAAGTGGATTCAAAATACCATGAGATTCAAACAGTAGACACTGGGGAGGCCTTCAAAAAGAAATAATAATAAAAAAAGAGAAAAGAACACAGAAACAAATGCAGTTTTGCTTAACATTAAATGAGCCAGGACATTCCACTGGATCGCATTCATTAAATATTAAACGGGGAAACATGAGGCAGAGGCGCGCTATTAGGTATATACTACAGTAAAGGAGCATTAAATGAAAACCAACTCTGCGGGGAGTTACGGGTCTGTATTGTGTCAGAGCCAGCTCCTGAGCTGAGGAACCTCTACAGGTAGAAACTCAGTGTAGGGGTGTGTGTGTGTGTGTGTGTGTGTGTGTGTGCGTGTGCGTGTGCGTGTGCGTGTGAGCACATGTAGCCATCACTACAGTTGGTCTGAACTTGTACTAGCGTACAGCTAATGATGTGGAGGGCTCATTTTGCACAGACAGCAGCTTTCTGCTCCCATGGTCCCCTCGTCCTGACCATCAATAACCCCCAAGACTTGACTGGAGGTCTGGAAGTGCACGAGTCACTTCTTTATCTCCGTCTACCTCACGCTTCTGTTCACCAAATCTGCTCATCCTGAGCCCAGGAGCATTCAGAGTTTCCAACTTAAGAGGCAGCAAAACATAAAACTGGAAACTTTGATGTCTTGCTGTAGTAACACTGGAGAACACCAAAGAAAGGCCCGCTGAAAAGTGTGTGCGTCCTTACTGAAAATATATAAAACATACATATTTATTTGTGTGTGTGTGTGTGTGTGGTCGGCAGTGTGTGTGGGGGGTGGTCCCAGAAAGCGGAAAGCTGGCGGAGATTAGTCAAGTAGACAGCCAAGCCACTCATCTATTCTGGGCACCCAGAGCCACAGCCTTAGAGCAGGAAAACAGCCATGCCTGGAGATGTGCGGCCCTCCAAGCGCATGGGTCACTCAGGTGTCAGAACCACCAAAGGAGATTATACAACATCATAGTAACAAGGAAACAATGACATAGTAACAATGTGAAACACTGCACAGCCTGTGATTATTTGACTATTCTCATGAAAAAAAACAGTGAGGGGAGATTAAAAAAAAAAAGGTAAGGCTGTGTTGTTAAAGATGGGAATAGCACTGGAATGTACTGTAGCACCAACCTGTGACCGTCTTTGTTTTGACAGGGCTGCTGGCGTAGTCAGAGGCCTGATTGGACAGCTGTTTGGCCAATGGCGTGCTACCCACAGACACCTCATCCTCTCTTCTCTTGGCCAAGGGCACAGCCATGGGAACCGCTCCTGGAGCCTGCGATGACATCACAGCAGGACTGAGCACACATGAGGTCATGGGAAATGTAGTGCCCAGCGGCGAGGACGAGAAAACAAACATGGGGCGTAAAGCGAGAAGAAACCTTTAATGGAATTATTCAATTGAACACATTTAGCATTGGCAACATGATCCACATACGTGCTACGTCTAGAGACATTTACTGCAGGGTACGCTAAGGTAATATCAGATGCAAGTGAGAGAGAAAGAGAGGGGGCCGAGTATAAACGCTTTGAAACACAACCGCGGCCTCCAAGACCAACAACAACCAGTGACAGCTTCTTGTTGGTTTTGAGTGATCTCCCACACCGCTGGAAAAGGGTATACACACACACACACAGAGGTTGGTAGCACAGTGGCTGAAAGACAGAGAAGCTTTAAATTTATATGTTTTCTTTTTAATGAGGAAACCCCATGAGCATCCACCAGAAGCTCCACTAGGCAGCTACATCAGATACATCTACACAAGGCTACAGGCCAGCCGTCTAACTGGAGACTGTGTAAGCGGTTCACACGCTGAATGCTGTGCAGTGTTTTGCAAGGACTGGGTCAGGCCCAAGGGTTGGTTGCGGTAAAATAAAAATGGACCCACAAATGATGTTGGAATTCAAAGCTACTGGATGTGTCGTGAAGCCAGAACCTTCGGAAATCCCCCAAATATTAAGAAAGGGTGAATAAATCACGTTTGGACAGCAGGTGAGTGGCCTCAAGTCTGGCTTAAACCTGACGCATTTGACTACACCGAGAGTCTGGACAACCACTTTAGGAGTTTAAAATCCACTGTGATAGTATAAACACACACATTCACACACGGAGAAATATACAGACACAAAAACACACTAAGTATACATACACATTCAGAAAGTGTACACAGTAGAGCAAATGGAGGCCGCATGCTAGCATATACACTTTGGTGCACAAACAATTGAAACACAAATATTCACTCCTTACTATATATACATGACACTCAAACATAACATAACATAACGCTCACAAGCTGCATAGATATACAGTACGAACAGTTTGATGGTCCATGTGTTATTTGATGTGGAGGGGGGGGGGGGGAAGAAGGATGAAAAGTGGAAAATAAGCTCAATGTTGCACATTTCCATTTACGTAACTTGAGGGAAAATATGTGCCGTGGCACATTTTAATACACATGTTAAAAGAAGGTGCCCCCACAACTAGCCATCAGTCTTCCTGATGGATGATATGAACTATTCCTGACTAATTATCACACTATAAACACACCATGCCTACGCTATTTTCCTTTGTAACTCTGTATATCCCTCGCCTCACACAACTCTACCCACATACATAGCACCTCCTGTCTCCTCTTTTCCCCTCATTCCGCCCCCTCCCTACATCTCCTCCAGTGTCCTTGCCTGCCACCCAGTTCGTCCAGTCAGAGCCAAACCAATCGAGAGTCCTTCACGGGCTGTTGTTGAACCTTCAGATGAAGGCCTACATCTGAACCAGTGGGACCTTGACCAGTAGCCATGACGACACACCACGCACCCACATGCACACAAACTAAATAAAAATGCATACGCGCACGCACTTGGTGCAAAAACAGACATGTTCTTCGCTCATAGCAGGCCCAGTGTGTGCCAAGCTGGCAGCAGATTAACATGTGGTAAACGTGTTCAACCTCTATCAAGCCACTGCATTGTTGCACACACACACACACACGCACGCACACACGCACGCACACACGCACGCACCCACACACACTCTGACAAATGTCAACAGCTCTTCCAAACTGTGGAAGGCATGAAACAGACTTTGGCTGCCGGAAAAAAAAATAGAAAGGGACATTAAATATATTACAGTATGATGCTTTCATTTAGTATGCATTCACGTGCCTGTATGGGGTGAACCTGCACTATATTCCAGACGATCACACACTGTGTGTGTGTGTGTGTGCGTGCGTGCGTGGGCATACTGCACTCAATGTTCATAAGCATCACCGTGACCCTGTCAAATAAATCGAGAGAGACTGGATGGAAGACAGGAAGCAGAACACATGGAAAAAGGTAGCAGAGAGAGAGAGAGAGAGAGAGAGAGAGAGAGAGAGAGAGAGAGAGAGAATGGGGTGAATTATTTAGAGAAATGTTAAATGCCATAGAGAGGAGGGCGGACAAAGAAAGACAGCACAAGGTTAAAGGGTTAGGTGAGCTATCAGCAAGTGATTTGTAGGAGTCACGGGTCAGAAAGTGTGAATACAGCTGTTTTATAGAATGTATTATATATATATTATATATTAACAGTGGCGCAGTAGTTACAGTAGAGCGGGGCGGCGCGTGATCCATGGGTGTATGAATGTGTGTGTGAATGCGCTTTGAGAGGGCAGAAGGTTAGAAAAGCGCTATATAAATGCAGTTCATTTACCATATAAAAAATGTGCCTATTAACACAGTGTATAATCTGGTAGAATTAGTTAAACCTCCTGATTTAAGCAGAAAGTCCCTATGTAGTAGCGTGTATAAATGCTTAACACAATTATAATTAAATCCCATGGGTAAAACAACTGGAACCCTTATCACCATTATAACCCAAGGCCCATGACTTGATGAAACGCATGCAAGAACCCTTCCTAACTCCAATCTGCCCCTCTCTGGCCAATAAATACTCACTACCCCTTTCAAATGTAGTTAGATGGCTTAGCTAAAATGAAATAAAACAAGCAAAAGTGGCACTGGAGAAAAACACTTTAATATACTCACAGCCCATATAAAGAAAGCCTGTCAGCTCTGCTCATGAGCAGGCAGAACTAGCAGGCCCGTGTATGGTACAGTACCTGCTGCTGTTGCCTGCTGCTGCTGGCTCTGTGAGGCTGGTGTAGGAGCCATGTGCAAAACACTGGATCCACATTGACAGCTACACCCTGGACGTTGACCAGCAGCACGGCACCTGCACACACACACACAAGAGTAGGTTAATAATTCATAAATAAAGCAATACTAGAGCCACCACCACTATGAAAAACATAGGCTTAGATAACAGATGACCAGCGAGAATGAGCTTACGGCTTAAATATCTTCATTAAAGCATCTAATATGCAACAGACAATATTCATCTGAATCAATCGTCTCTCACTGGTGCCCCTGCTCGACAGCCTCGATAAGTTATTAACGTCAGCTATCTCTAAGTTCAAGACACTGACAAAGAAAATGTCGACTTTTGGCACCAGCGGGTTACAAGACAACTGGATCGGCTCTTGTGGAGGACTGCCGGTATCAAACCGCTTGTGTAGCGCAAAGGAATGTGGATAAAGAAATCTAGGAACTGTTCATGTGGAAACTATGTCCGCTGACATTTTTTGTGATGCCGTTGCCGCGGTAACGGCCGGAGGTGTGAGGCAGTGACGATATGAATCAGAGAGATGGATGTCGCCTAATCACCAGTAGGTGAAAGTTATTTGGACAAATCTGCTCAGATTGGGTGTGCGTGTACACACACGCAAACGCACGCACACACACGTGCGCAACATTTGGTCTGTGTCCTAATGACCTGCTTGAGGGTATCAAGCCTGTTGCTCATAGAGCAATGACAGGTTGTGCCGTTCAAAGCGATGTCGCGCCGCGCCAAGAATAACATTTTCTTTTGATACATTTCTCCGAAACTGGAGACTTTCTCCGGCGTTTTGGTTTACCCTTAAATAATAATCTTCACCAACAATACGCGGGCCCTGAGGTAATGCGTCAGGATCCTATCAATAATGACTCCCATGCCTGCAGGATTAGCACAGGGCCCCTGGCGTGCCGCGGAATGCACCGGCATTACGGCAAGGGGACCGCTCAGCTCTGACACAATTTGCAGTGGTTTAATGCGGGAGGGAAGGGGGAGGGGGGGAAAGCGGGGGGGCGATGACTTTTGAGAGGAATCGGTCTTCTGTTTCAGGCCCCGGGTCAGAGAAGCACTGATAGCGTGTGTGTGTGTGTGTGTGTGTGTGTGTGTGTGTGTGTGTAGTGCATCACCTCTGACAGGGCCTGATTGCTTATTGCTTTGCATAACGGCAAAGTCCCTTAATGGCATTGACAAAACACAATATCTCTCTCTCTCACACACATTTTTGTTACATCAGCTCTCCAGTCTGGCACAGAATGTCCCCTACTCCATCATGTGCTTATACAATGCAAATAAAACAGCTCTAATTTGCACCACTTTTACAACATTCTATGATTTGTTGCCTGTGAGCCTGTGTGTGCGTGTGCAGTGTGAATGAATACACAGGACAAATGTACAGTATGTGGGTGTGAAGTGTGTGCGTGAGTGTAATAACTGCACAAATGTTGGCCTTGTGTGTTTTGTGTACGTTTGTTTCTGTGGGGATTATTAAGTGTCAACTATTTCTGCATGGTGCTGGTGGTGTGTGTTGCCTTGGTGGCAATGAGAACACGGAGTCACAACAGTCACTTTAAACACAAATGCAAGGAGCCAATCTAGTTCCTGAACTCTCTGGTCTGATGGCCAAGTTTACAGGCAGCAACATCGGAACATAAACGAAGTGGCGAACACCGCTCGTATTTCGTAGCACTACGCATTGATTTGCAATGCATTTTGACGCATGATGCGCCGTCCGCTGAGGCCAGAGGAGCGATACTGTTGTGATTTGAAGCTTTGAAGTTAGCAAGAATGACTGACCATACCTTTACACCCTTTGTTTTTCAACCTGCTGTAGCTCCACCCATTCTACCCATCAGCCTTTATCTCTGCCCTAACTCAAACTTAAATCTACCCATCCTGTTCTCTCTCTTTCTCCCCCCCATACATCACTGTTGCCTTCCTCTAGCCCCCTTACTCTCCCTCCCATCATCTAGAAACAAGGGGGTGGTGGGCTGGGGGGATGGGACGGTAACCTCAACCCTGTGGCTTGAACTCCTCCACCACAGTGTGGCTGCGTAATAGGCCTTGGCTGTGGCTAGAGCAGTAGGGCCCCCGCTGTAAGTGGTTTCACCATAGAAGGACCCAGTTGGCCGGGAACCGGCCTGAGCCGTGAAAATATATATTCAATAAATCCACTCTACGTAGTGGTCTCGGGGACCCGCCGAGCACTGACGGACAGCATTCGGCCTAAATGAGTCATGGCGTCATAAGTCATGTTATTCCATTGACGGGTGGTTTATTTAAGAGTTATTACCGAGGTAAATGAGAGAAGAAAAACAATACATAAAATGGCTAATTGCAGATAACGACGAAGTTTAAAGCTGCCAGGCTGTGGTCTATGCACCGCATCAGCATGCAAGCATGGCAGAATTTAGCTCTTTAGGCTGTGCAGTCACAAAACATTAGCACAGACATGACGTACAACAGTGAGCTCCGTAAATATGCACGTTACCAAATAATGTGCTACAAATTGTAAATAAACAGATTAGGCAACTGACTGAACTACGGCCCATATAAAGCCATGGTAAAGTCAGCGAGTAGCTAAAATAGCCTTTGTCTCAACATTGTTTGGACTGTACAGTAGTACAGTACCAGCTGTTTTCGGTGCGGCCGCTTGCTCGCTCGGCCAATGACAACAAGGCCCGTTAGCGGGCCGAGAGATCTAGCCACCGCTGGAGAGCTCCCAGCTGTGTTCAAATCATATAGATGTGTCTGTTTCCCCCCACGGTCTTCTCTGTGTTGACACTAGCGTCTGAGAACGACACCTCCTTTTGAACAGTGCAATGTGGTGTGACTGCCCAGCGTGCTACGCCGTGACCTCAGGAGCGTGCACACTGTTGCTCTTCCCCTGCTCCGACGGTTGCAGTGTGTGTGTGTGTGTGTGTGTGTGTGTGTGTGTGTGTGGGGGGGGGGGGGGGGGTAATTACAAAAGA
>JAODLL010047947.1:0-19822 GCA_026546735.1 Forbesichthys agassizii | reverse complement strand
GCCTGAAATTGTGTTGTGGATACCCGGCATGATAATATTAATGCCCCCCCCCCCCCCCCCTTCCCCACTCAGCTCATATGTTTAAGCATGTTTCAAAGTTGTGCCATGGGTGGAGTCTGGCTCCGACCTGAGGTGCAGTTACACTTAAAAACAAATTGGCCAAAGTGTTAAAAAACAGCTAAAAAAGAGAAAAACGCTAGGGGACATTGCAGTGACATTATAGCGAGTAAATAAAATTTAAAAAGAAAAAAGACACTTTTATCCAAAGTGACTTACATGTAGTACATTTATCAATAGTTGGACAGGTAATATGTACATATGACATCATAATTGTAAGCAAGTGATATTATATCACAATAGTTACAGCATCTTGTCATGTCTGCTATCATGTCAATTTATCATTCAATCAAACAAAGTTCATAAAGGCCTGATTACCAAGTGTCTAATACTAAAGTGCTAAATACATAAGAGCAGAACATGATTTTATTTTAGATTAAAGAGAATAAAAACAAATTGTTTTTTTGGGGAAGAAACTAGATTTGGGATTGAGTGCTTGTAGGTGGAAAGGTCTAGCCTGGTGTAACCAGACCATGTTCACTTTGTGAATAGGTCTGGCCACGCTCCATTGGGAAGCGTTCACAGACGTATACTCCTGCTTGGCGTAGACCTATGGTTCATTTTTAAACTAGTGGACAGCGCTGAACTAATCGGCGTTGCTACAGTTGTTTTGATCATCTCGTCTAGTTCTACCACCATTTCGAAACAGGCTTGACTTAAACGTCTTCTCACTAGCCCACGCTGGTTGGGCCGCCAGCAGTGTGGCTGTGCTTCCAGATCAGGGTTTCCAGACTGTAACCTCTGCAAAATAAATTGAGCTGAGAGCAAAGTTGGGCGGAGCCAGGCTAGGAAAGATGGGTAATGTGTCAGCAGTCCTGACTGTTGCTGGAAGCTCATTGCACTATTGTGGTGCCAGGACATACACACATTTTTTATGTACAACACGCTTAATAAGAATCCATGCATGCCTTGTATTCATCCATGCTTGTAGTCCCATCCCACATGACTTGGCAACTCTTTGACCGTTCATGTGCTCGGAAGTCAAAACATCTATGTGGACATGAACTTAATGTTAAATTAATTTAGACAGGACAAGAAGAAAGTGTACTGCTAGGACCGACTACAATGAACCAGAACATTATGGTTGTTTTCAAGCACAGACAATTTAATCTCTTTCAACCAATCACAACATGCTGGGAGAATTTTTGTAAAACAGGCAATTAATTGCTGTTGGCATCAACAAAAATATGCACTTATATGCTGAATTGTCAGCAGTTTTCTACCTGAGTGGCAGTTTACAAATGCTAGTTACCACTGATATGTAGAATGAGAAGCAAATCGTTTTAAATTAAGGGATGAAGACGTGAGCCATTTATCTACTGCTTTGAGACTACTTTGCTATTTCCTTGTTATTGTGAGTGAAATGTCCCTTTCATATGCAAATCAATTCTGAGTGAGTCTGTGTGATGAATATCATGCCATGTTTTGAAACTGAACAAAAAAATCTTTAAATTGTTAAACTCAGTTATTTAAATCTAATAAAAAGGATTAGAACATTATTTTGTATTTGAGATTTCCTTCACTATTGCAACCCTCTTTTTTACAGTGTTTCTCTAAAACATTTTCAAAGTTTCAAGTGTGTCACTGTTCTCCACGTGTATTATTTTTTTCCCCAGGTTTGAAACTGATCTGAGAACTTGTGCAAATATCTTTGCAAACAAGTTTGAAATGTTGAGTTTCAAAAGGCACATCTTTATTGCGGAAGGCTCTTTCACGGGTATATAAAAATCACTTTTCAGAGATCTGTGCAAACAGTTGCGAGGCTGGAGACAGCAAGTCACATGACTACTGGCAGCATTGTAGGGGCTATGTCGAATGTCACATGAACAAACCAGGAAACAGGTCTCATTGCATAACGTAATGCTCTTTTTTAAAATATATAATCCTGCCCAATACCCGACACTTGTTAACCAATCATCAACCAACAATAGAAAAGTGATTTCAAACTAAAACTCTGACAGTCTGAAGAAAAAAAAAGCTTTGGTCCTGGAGACAGTGTCATTTTGCTCTCTGCTGAATTACAGTCCAATCATGTCATATTTTCTTGGCAACTTCAAATACAAAATAATTGTGTGCAGCAATTATCTTTTTTTATTAGATTTCAAGCTTTCAAAGCATTTTTTTCTTTTCCCAGCTTTGAAACATGGCATGATATTCATCTTACAGACATCCACCTTCAGACACCCCTACCAATGCAATGCAACACAGTATTGCACATATTTGGAGACAGTGATGGCGTATACAGACATGAGCTACAGTACTCACAAGTGCATCGTCACGGTGATGATTAGGGACCATGGTTGAACAATCTTTTTTGTCATGGACCATACCAGGGGAAAAAAAGACAAAAGTTTTTGCTTCATTTAACAGTTAAACCTCGTAAAACTATCGTTTATGGTAATATAACAAACCTCTCTAGCTAAAATGTGGCACTTGCGCCATGCTGTTAGGTGTTTAATGGGTTGCTACTTCAAAATGGCTGTCTATTGGGCTGTGGTGCCAGCAACCCAACCACAAGGGGGTTAGCTTTCTTCAATGTAAGAATGTGGTGCTCCCATTCCCAAATAATCAGTGAATATATAAAATAAAGCAGCCTTTACAGCTTGGAGAAGATCACAACATCTATGAGGGGCATGAATTCATGTAGAAAAGAGTGTTAATATTTTCATGGACACTGAGATTTAAAAAACCCTGTAAAAAGGGTCTATATTAGCCTAAGGCAATGAGTATCACATGATCTTTAAGTGTTTGGAGTGAAAAAAACAAACAAACAAATGTTATATATTTAAACAGACAAATTTGGAGCAGATAACTTAATGCTATCTTGAAATAATTTGTAAGAGACAATATAGTGGTAACGCCTCATCTCATATCACGTCTGTTTATAAATAAATGCATTATCCCGGGTGAACAAGATTTCAAACAGTTAGCAGCATTGTGTCATGTAATTAACTAAGCATGCACTATGTTTGTTTTGAGAATACAAACACCATTCATAAGGAATCCCATTTCAATCTACTGTGTAGTGTACTTGATCCATCATGAAAATACGAGCAGCTCAGGAAAATAAATATGTGATGCATGATATAGTCACAGTGTAGTCTGCAGTAATGCAGTTCATTTACTGTGGTTAGGGCAATATGATCTTACAGGTAGGTGAAGGCCCAATATATGACTACAGAACACAGAGACTTGTGGGAGACAGTGGATCAGTGAATGTTTGGGCACAAACACTGCACCTGCAGAATCACGTAAATCCTATTATAAGTAAGCTCTGGTGTAAAGCTGAATTTCATCGTCCTGCTAAAAACATTGCATTTTAGGAATTTTGTTTCAGTTATGTTTCATTTTGTTTCAGTTAAATACAAGTAGTTGTATACAGTAGTATTTAAATATCTAGCATGATGGAAGATAAAACAGGCCTACTGAATTTGTGTAAGAATAAATTCCTTTAAATGCATTTGCGTTACTTAGAGGAATAAGCTAAATTGAACCATTCTATTCATCCAAATAAAATATGAATATGCATGTGGCAATATTGAATTACTTAGAAAGTACCCTTAGAATATGAAGGCAAATGGTTTTTGGTGGGGGAAAGGTATTCAACACTGGTCATTCACTGGTCCTACTGGTGCATATGGACGTGTTTCATGCATTGGCTGCCTGACATGTGAGCTCCTCCACTGAAGCTCCTTTGGAACTGCAGTGTGTTTACCAGGAAGCGATTGATACTGCAGTCAGTCCAACTGAACTGACTTTAGAGAATCCCACTGCAATTACATCCAATTCATAATTAATGCACAGCAGACTGGGGACCTAATTTACACTTGCACTTGTCCGTTTCTCCGCATGTGCATGTCATGCGGCATGCGTGTAAACAAAACCTGCTTTGGAAACGGCCCAGCATTACCTTGGCTCCAGGGAGCCCTGCACAGCGCCTCACAATTGTGCCATTACACGTAAACAAAAACAACAAAAAACAAAAGAGAATTATGTGACTGCTCACTTACAAAAGCAGGTGCGTGGTAGCCACGATAACAGCAGGTATGCTATTCTAGTGGCTTGTGGCATTGCTGTTTTTTTTATTACACATCCTCAGAGAATGACTGACACCATCACTATAGGGTTTACGGTGGAGAAAATAAAGCCTTTGTGTGCTTAAGGTTATAGCAAGACCCTGGATACACCTCTGTGTGTGTTTGCATGTGCACGGGCATGTTTGCGATGCCAGTGTATGCCTTCAGCCAAGCCTTATAGAGTGTCACACTGCGGTAGTGCGTGTCTGTTGATCCTTGTTGTTTATGCCGCTATTGTGCTGAGCTGGGCTATGCTGTACAGAGCGGTATTTCTGATTGGGTTTGACGTGCCGCACTTGATGTGCACAGACAGCGGCGCACGCTTCGGAAAACCACAGAGTATTAGTCCAATCAGAGCCCTGGCAGTCAGGGCTGACATGCCGGATTTGTTAGTCTGCTTTATTCTGCCTCCGCTGTTCTCACTTCCCAGAGCCTCAGCTGGATGTGTCTTCGCACCCAGTCACACACTTGGTCTTATTTAGGTCTCGGCCACAGGACTTAGATACACTCACACACTCAGCATGTATGCTTGTTCTGAACACAAAGCCCAAAATCACAAGTAGAATCACATTGGTTTCCACAAAAAAAGTATTTTCCATGGTGTAGTATTTTTTATAATATAAAAATAGTTAGAATAAAAATGTAAACGTTAAAATATATATATATATATATATATATATATATATAGAGAGAGAGAGAGAGAGAGAGAGAGAGAAACTTGGGAGTACTATAATGTAGCTACTGAAAATCAACAAAACGCATAAACAAATTTTACTCTTTTGCCGGAGAGTGGAAACTTTTTGAATTGCCATGGCAACACACACATGCACAGAGGCTTCTAATAAAAGGGTAGACGCACAACTGGTTTAATTTCATTACCTCTGTGGTGGCTGTTTTTAGAGCAGAGCACTTTGCGATGCTTCTGGGGTATTGTAAGTGTTTGACAAGTCCTATTATTCATACAGCCATTCATCCTATGAGTGTACGCACGTTTCAAAGAAACATGCATAATCCTGCTTCTCATCACACGTGTTATTAGCTACACATCAAGGTAACTAATTGCTATAGTTCTGCCAGCAAGCCTGTCTACCAAGATTTATCGCACGAGAAGTCCCCATAAATTGTTAATGCTTTTAATGGAGATTTCCTTTTTCCTTGGGCTGAATATTTTTGCGTCAACAATTTCACTGTCAGTAATATTCCATCTGCCGTGGAATAGCCATAAAATTCTGTCTATGTTTTATAAAATATATAAATGAATAAATAAAAAATCCTGGAAAGAATCTTCTCAGAGAAAAAGGTGGGAGACCTATGACAGGGACGTAATGAAATTGCTTCTCTGGCAAAGGAGAGCGCTTCATTACCATTCAAATGCCTCCAGAAGGAATTCACACGATTGTGACCAAATCCCGAATAGTAGGGGAAACCGAGAGAAAAAATAAATAAAAATCTGTGAATTCCTAAAACATTATTACAGGTCGAAGTCTTGTTCAGGTTCAGGTGTGCGTGTGCGTACTGTACATGTATGTGTGCTGCGTGCACACACATGCAGGCCCCATGTCCATGCATGCAACGATGAGTCACAAGACACATCGACAGAGACATACTGGGGAAGATAAGGGGCGACCGATGGGGGAGAGAGGGTAGCAGCAGTATCATGCATTTGCTACGGGGATGAGCCTGTGCCCCCCCTCACTGTGAGGCCAGGGAACAGTATAGAGGCAGTGTGATAGGGCCTCTGTGTGCCTGATGACTCGCAGCTGATGACTTATGTTGGAACGTTAACTGAGAGAATTGAGTTGGGGGGGTGGGGTGGGGGGGTGACAACATCTGAAATCCGGACGGCGCCATCCCGATTTGTTAATAGAGCAAGTGACTTGGGTATTTGGTTGCCGCGCTCCTACAGTAGATGTCTCCTTGCCGCATCTGAAGGACCAATAATACAGAATAGTAATGACAGGGTAGTATATTCTATTGCAGTACATCTACGTACGCTGGAATGTGTAGGAAACATCCAAGGATCACTGTGCATGTACTGTAGCGGCAAAACGTTTGTTAATTTATTGTTTCTAAATAATGTGGGTTTATACATATAGAGCTGCGTGCTGTTAAGACAACACCACAAGAGTATTCCAAATAAAAATATTATTGTTTTTACAAAATATTTTCCCAGTGAAACTGGGTCACAAATACACCTAAATATGTTTGTGAAGTACGTGGGGATGAAAGCCAGTTGAATGGTACCTGCAAAGTACCTTGTCATCAATGTAAGGTACAGTATCTTGAAAGAAATCCAACTTTTATTTCCATGCAGTTTTCAATAGATTCACAATATCACAATTCACACAATCACTCCTCTTACAGGTGAAATGTCTTTAATTGTCATATTTTTGTAGTTATATGTAATGGACCTATTTATTTAACAGTGAGACATCTAGAAACACGGATGGCACTCTACTAATAAAAAGTCCCAGCCAGCAAGTAATGCATTAACTGCATTGACTGGAAATGCCAAATGGCAATCCGGCTAACTTTTATTAGGGAGCTAAGCTTTCGTGACTTTCCCGTAGAATGTCAGTGTAAAGTTCTCCCATTGTCCATAATGTCATTAGATTTAATGAGACATTCTCAAACAGATAGTGGAAACCAGCGCATAGCTGCACGAGGCATAATAGCAATAAGTGAAAGGACAGGTGGATTAACATTTTGCAATGTGAGTCTGAGTAATCAGCATCTCACATTATGTTTGAAACACACACACACACACATGGTATATATTGGCATTTTTAGACACTAGACATCACATGCTGCTATTGTGTTATAATGAGTATGATACAACTCTATATATAAACTCTATAATGAGTATGATAGAACTACTGTATCTCTAAGCAAGGTTCACACA
This sequence comes from Forbesichthys agassizii, assembly GCA_026546735.1. Taxonomy (NCBI): domain Eukaryota; kingdom Metazoa; phylum Chordata; class Actinopteri; order Percopsiformes; family Amblyopsidae; genus Forbesichthys; species Forbesichthys agassizii. The sequence continues at coordinate 12,727 of JAODLL010047947.1, read as the reverse complement.
AAAAATGCAAACATTTGGCCCTATCTTGCCTCAAGTGTCTTTGCACTTGCGCCCATCTGAGTGTCCATGGGTGTGTTGGTCTAACAATGAAGTGTGGTCAGGCACATGGTTGGTGCATCTTGAGAAAGTGGAAAATTAATGTGCAAATTAACCAACAAATATCTAGTCTAGAAGTCAATGGTGCAGTATTTTACTGTTATTTTAATGATGCATTATCCAGATAAAAAATAGGGGCGGCCATTCAAACATGAAGATCTAGCTATGCTTAAATGTCTACACAGACCCATCGGCAACTTTGACCAAGCTAACTTTGTAGCATCTTCATGCCCGGGGGTTTAATTGTATTACTTTTATGCATCAAACACCCCAGTACCCTGGAAACTTGTCTCTTGAGACTAGGGGTGAGAGATACCAACAGATACCCCTCTCATTCTATTTGTATGGGCAGTACAGTATATTGCTAGTAGCTTCAAAGCATACCTTTACACCTTCTCATGATCATTAGGGAGCAATTTTATTTTTGCAGATTTTACAATTGTACAAATGCCAACCTATACAATGTATTTGAGCTGGCAAATGTGTTCTACAGTAGCATACAAACCAGCAATATACTGCACATTTAGTCCATGCAAATATATAATGTAAGGTACAGGTTTAGGTGGGCATGGACAAGCATAAATACATTGGGCTGATACTGTATCTACTATTTTTGATATTAAATATCAACGAGTTTAGTTACGGAACACTTAACAGCTCAGGTGTCGATCTATTATTAAAACTATACTGTCTGTCTTCCAGTTCTACTCTGTGGGAGAGATCTGACGCCACAGGTGGAACTCTGGTATCCTGTTTTGACATATATTTTTACTTGTTTTGTAAGATTCAGCTGACAATCTAATCCAAAGATTTATAGGTTGACAGCAACAGCAGAATTGCCAGAATCATAGTACAAGTAACCAAACACCAAATGTACGTGTGTTGGTCCTGCAGTGTTGTACAGTACGTGCATTGAATGACCATCTACTGTGAAGTGAAGTGCTTTAAAGCATATCATATTTTGATTGCAGAAATAGGGTAAACTTTAGCACTTGGTAAACTTGCACAACTGACTCATTAGGAACTCCTAATAGTGGAATAGATTCAAAACGACAAGGTGAAATACTGTACTTTTGTTATCAGTTGGTAATGCATAAATGTATGCAGAAACACACACGCCTCGCACGCACACACGCACACACACATTACTCAGGGAACCAATACACATCTAATCCATCTCCTCAGAACAAGCATGACTGTGCACACAAGCAATCGTTACTTGGAACAATTACAAAACATTAGAATGTATATAGTAGAACCTCATCAGAGATTGTGTTCACGGTTCCTGTGGGCTACAGCAGTTGTATTAGTGTTCTGGCTTGTCTATTGTGCCATTTCAATTTGATTGACAGGCGTGTCATAGCCAGAGACACATTGGGCAGACTCCCAACCGTGGCTGTTGCCATTTCTGTCACTGGTTGGTTTGAAGCTGTCTACATGGATTGTCTGGCCAACATGGCCAACATGGTGAGTCTGAGACATGGTACATCACTGGACCTGGCTTTTCTTCGAGCTGCCGGGCTCCCAACATGCTTTGTATCGCAGCAGTGTTCCTCTCAGGTTGTGCGTTGCTCACAAGCTGCTTTCAATGTGTGGATGTGCAGACTTTGTTCTAGTGCTAAAGCTGCTGTACTGTAGGTACAGTAGGATCTGAGATTTGCCATGAGCACAATAGCTAAAAATAATCGAAAGAGTACAATTTTGAAGATAAATCTTCTAAAAACTCACCCCTTCCTTTGTTTTCTCCCTCTGGAGCCCGTTGGTCTGCCATTTAGCTGTGTGCACATATTCATGTGATTGACAGGGAAGGTAGATGCTCCTGTCCAATAAGGTAAAAGAGGCCCTGATTGGTCAGAAATCTTTCAGGGCACCGTCAAAGATCTTATAGAGGCGGGGGCTATCAACCAGAGCAGCTGACGCATTTCACTCACTGATAGCTGACGGATATCTAAGACATGTCTAAGACATTGCACTCAATTTATAGCTCTAAAATCCTACCTACAGTATACACTGCAGAACCAAAACAAGTACTTTAAAACATTTATAATATGAATGTAAAAAATATTACAATCTACAAGCTCAATTGCTGTATTTATTTAGTCATATCTAAAATACTGAAAGGATATGCACATTTCTTCAATGAGCAGGTATAAAGAATGAAGAGCAAATCATTGCTCTGCGGAAATGAGAAAATACAATTACAAATAACTATAGACCTTTGAGAGCAGGTTTAGTGGGAGATGTAATTCTCTGCCACACGTTGTCACACGTAAGGCTCTCAATTTAAAAGGTGACTGTTGGAACCCTTCCGCTATGTGGTAATTCCATCAACTGCACAAGGTAGGCAATGGAACAAGATAGATGTGAGTGAGGGATCATTTAAGATTACATTTGCTCATTTTGAGTACCCCAAAATACATTATAATCTGCACTCAGTTTTAATATCCTGAGAATAACGAAACTACTCCTAAAATTAAAATAGCCATATAGTACAGTGTAACCTATATAATTAAGAATACATTATAAAGACAGTTAACATGCATGCGACATCCACAAGAGAGTGAGATGTATAATGCAGACACACCACTTTTGTAGTGAATGAGCTCAGGGTATTCGATTTAGCTAGTTACGTTGTCCTCCTGCCATAGAAGTGGCAGATATCCGTGAAAATCTGTCCCCCAATGGTCAATTGCACACTCCCACACTGACCTCTCTATAGCCAGGAGCTCTATTCGCTGTAAAACCAATTCATTAAAATCTGCTGTTAGTATAAGGACACACAGGCGATGCATAAATGGACCGCAGCCAATTATGTGATTCCCTGCCAGTTAGCAAAAGATTTGGACATTAAGTATCTCTAAGGAGTTAGCGATTGATCACTAACTGGTATGCACCTTGTAAGCTTGGGAAATGTGTCCTTTCTTATCTATATGCAAATATGGATATATTCATAATAACCTTTCTCTTCTGTCTCATTAATTTAACTAATCAAATAAATCTGTCTGAAATTACTTGAAATTGTGTGACTCAGACATGGCAAAGAACACCCACAGTGTCACCTTTCAAGTGACATTAGCAATTCAAAGGCAGTGTTATACGTGTTTATATTGTTGGGACAATACCTGTCCCGAGGGAATGGTGCAATGCCTAGTGTGTTAACATGTGGATCTTCAGTATGACAGTAATAACATGGTATTATGAAACTCATCCTACTCCCAAGTCTCACTATGGTGACTCTCTCTTCCATTTTGTTCCCGTCAGCCTGTATTATCCTCGACAAGAAAGCAGCAATGTCATCAAAATATCAAAATAATGTTTAAAACTGTTTAGAGTCCGACCTATGGCAGAGAACTTCCAACTGTGATTCATAATTGCCGTTTACATTTATGAGCATAAAAGGCATAAGGCAACGTGGGAATAAAGGAATGAGCGAAAGCTTTGTTAAACTTTGGCCTTTTCTGGCCAGCTCTTCTGGGATTTCACTATGGAGTGAGTTAAACAAGACAGACCTTATGAACGCTTGTGTTGGCCTCCAGAGGCTTTGAACCCTATAGAAATAAATACATTCTGTGGCACCCCATATGGCGGGGGGGAAAAAGTCAGGGAGGTTGGGTTTACGGGTTTTATTCAGAAGTTTAAGACCCTTGGTGGTGCTTTATATGCATTCATCCACCTTCCTAGGGGATGTTGCCAGGCCAGGGTCACTGCCATACACACAGGCATGGAAAACAGAATCAGTCATGGGGAGCAGTCAAAACACAGCCAGTCCAGATTCTTAATGTCGAGATAGATGTCTTTACTATCGCCCTCCACATACTACTGTACACACAGGTTGTTTGGGGACAGGATGGCTGAGTGGTCTGGATGTTGGGCTCCCAGCTGGAAGGTTGTGGGTTTGAACCCTAGGGTTGATCTACCTGTAAGAATCTTTGAGCAAGATGCTGAACCCCACAACTGTTGGTCGCACTTTGCATGGATGGGTGAATGTGCGCTAAACAGTATATGCAGTCTGTTTTACCATTTGTTTGAGAATAGCCTTCTTACCTTGCTCTCTCTTCTGTCGACTCTTGATCTGCTGTCCCCGGAGGAGACTGATTAGCCAATGAGCCACAGCTGGCTGGTGATCCTCCAGCAACCGAGGCCCCTGGCGGGGGATATAGCGCCCTTCCTATGCCTGGTCGAACCCCTCGGTTCCTCCAGGACTCCACGATTCCCACTTCTGATTTTTGTTTATTGTTGACTGCTGTCCAGCCTCTCCTACCCAATCACATGCCTGTAGCTATGGATCTGTCCCTTGGTTGCATTTAGTAGAACATCACTATACTGTATGTCTACGCGAAGAAACAAGCTTATTGATAAACCTTTTATCTGCAGTCATTTAAGCAATTAATAAGGTTAATTCAGGAATCATTTTCTTTTAGTTCCTGGTTTACCCTCTTAACACCTCTATAGTAGCTATGTTTTCATACAGAGAATATGCTGATAGTATCATCTTACATGATAGAACTTACAGCCCCACGTACATTATATTACATGTTTACATACTGTACAGCCTTGTATTGCTGGGGAGAGTATTAGAAACGTTGGAGTGAAACATAACAACTGACTATAACAACCAAAACAACATGCCTGGAAGATGTCATAATTGATTACAACGATACTCTTAATTCAATTCAAAGTAACTGCATTACGTGCGTTCTTTCACGCCTACAAAACACACATAACACATGGACACAAGCATGTAGACACACATAGACACATTGCACACAGAGAGACGTATTATCGTAGCTGATCAATGTAATATGAATTAGCCATCATTGTGTGATTGTTCTGATGGGTGAGGCTTTTGTCCAAGTGTGAGCAGTACAGTACCCTCTCAACGGTGACTAACACTGGCTGATAGCCGTGAGGCACAGAAAAAGACATCTGCTGTGAAACACGTGTGAAACGCGAATGCCCATTTCATACGTTTCTTTGCTGTTTGCTTTTTAATAGAATAATTCTTGTTAAATACCATTGTAAAAGCCTTACTTTCAAACCCACCTCAAATACTAAATAAAATAATAAATACAATAGTATCTCTGACGACACAATGTCTATTCAGAAAACATAGTTGGGAGGCAAAAACTAAAAATGTCAGCCACCGGAAATGCTATGGACACACCCAGTCATTTAGGAGCATTATGTTAACATATCTAGCCAGGCCACTGTGATAGTAAAACTATTATAAAACACTATCTAAGACAAGAGGCAAGATTGCATACAGTGTGTTACAGTATGCATCTATGACAGCTCCAACTGTGCTTTGGGGATGGAGAAAATTGTAGGAACTTGAAAACCTGTTATACATACAATTGCATTCACAGTATGTGTTTCACAAACAATCTCAAGCACAGTGGGCCCCAAACAAGGAGAAGTGCAGTGTCCACAGCTGATCTCACCAGACCCTTAATCCATATTGCAATTCTGTTGCCACAAACTGTGAACCACAAGGACGGTATGGCTCAAAAACCTCTAGATGAAATTCTGTATACATTGATTGATTTCTCAGGCCATACATTTTTGTATCAACTGCATCAGTTGAGTTTTTAGTTTTTCTCTTAAAAAAATGTAACAAGCTAGCAAAAAATATAGGAACAGTTTATGAGGATGTTATCAATATAAGTATAATGAATCTAATGAAACTAATACACTGTTAACCAGTGCATGTACAAAAACAATACAATTAAATGATTGAGTTATATAGAGTTGTGGCCAAGTCACATGGAAATCTTTAGGTAAAGTGTCTAAGCAGTCTATGACATTAGTTGAAATGGCCTCACAAAAAACGGACTCAGACCTTAGCCATCAGATGCCTAGAGCCATGTAGAAGAGAGTCTCAACGGTCACATGGTTCATGTAAATGCAAAACAATTCCAGGAAGTGCTTGTTGGGCAATTAAAATCGATAAATAGAGATACTTAACTGAATTTTTTGGTAATTAGTAGTCAATAAATGTATATATTTTCATTTACAATATAATGTATAGGGTACGTCTAGTATTTGTATTTCCGGTTTTGAGATTTCACCATCCGCCATTGCTGTGAAAAAGGCAGTCCATTGGAGTTTACAGAGTTGACATGACTCAACTCCGTAAGTAATACAATAACAATAATGCCAAATGGAATTATACCTTACCAGGGACGGTTTGGTTTGTTACTTAGGGCGATTGAGTGAAGCACCACCAAAGGGAGAAAGAGAGAGGAAGGAATTTAAAACTTACCACAGTGTAGTAATAATAATAATAATAATAATAATAATAATAATAATAATACAATTTATTTGGGACGCCTTCATAAACACTCAAGGACATTGCATATATGGCAGGAGAAGGTCAGAGAGGGTTGGGGGAGACACAGAGGGTGTGTCTGTTTATTGATATAGTCTATGGATTTTACTTAGCTCATCTAGCTTTCAAAATACAAATAAGTAATGGGAAATCCAAAATATGTACAGGCATTATGTCCTGTATTAAGTCCATATCGCTTATCAACTGTTTTCCAGGAAAAATACATAAAAAAAAGGAATCTCGGAATTAAATGGCTGGGATACCTTTTGAGAGAAATGTCCTTTACTCTCACATAGTAGGCATTTCCCTTTATATGCATATTTATTGGCACCCTTTAAACTTAATAAACGTAATGTATTAGACACTTTAGTGTGATGTTAAATTCCATCCATCCATCTTCTCACGCTTATCCGCAGTCGGGTCGCGGGTGCAGCAGCTTCAGCTTCTCACCCTATCTCTAAGCCAGCCACCCTTCTCAGAAAACCCATTTCGGCCGCTTGTACCCGTGATCTTGTTCTTTCGGTCATGACCCACCCTTCATGACCATAGGTCATAAACGAAAGTAACGAAAATTGCCCGGAAGATCGAGAGCTTTGCCTTCTGGCTCAGCTCTCTTTTCGTCACAACGGTGCGGTAAAGTGATTATACTGCTCCCGCTGCTCCGATTCTCCGGCCAATCTCTCGCTCCAATGTCCCCTCACTCGCGAACAACACCCCGAGGTACTTGAACTCCTTCACTTGGGGTACGGACTCATTCCCTACCCGGAGTAGGCACTCCATCGATTTCCTGCTGAGAACCATGGCCTCAGACTTTGCGGTACTAATACTCATGATCCTCCTGATGTTAAATTGCTGGTGCTAAATGTAGGTCTATGCCCTGTAAATATAGATTAAACTATTCTTTGGGTTGGCATATGCAGTATAGGCTACTGTATTGTTGCACTGAAGTGATGTGGGGTTTCACACAGCCATCAACTCATGTTCTTGAACCAGGAAGAGAGACATGTTTGGGGGAGGGGAAGATGGGAGAAGACAAAAATGGATGTAACATGGTCTGGGCAGGGCCATGAAGACCTCCATGGGACATAAAACACAGGTAACAGTACTGTTCTGTTCTGAAGTCCCAGCTGAGATTATAAAACCTCCAAATCTGCAGCTCCTTACGAGCTGTGTTGCTCTTCCTCTTTGCATAATGTATTTGTTTTATGTACTTTCCTCTTCCACTAATCCCAAATAAATTACAATTTTTCTGATTCAAATCCTGTACTTTATATTCCAGATCTATTAAATTCTCTAAAGTCTTCACCAATTTGTGAAGTTGTAAAATGCTTTGCCACCAAATAATTGCTTGGTTTTGTGGATTTATACTCTGTCAAAGTGTATAGATTCATTCAAGATAAAGAAGCCACAGAACTATTTACCTGACAAGGTACTGAGAATTTACATTCCAACATTTCTTTAAAATCTGGTAATAGCCCTGTGTTTCTAAAACCCGCAAGCTTTAATATTACTGTAATCTGAGAAACAAAGACTCCTTTGAAAAATATTATCGTATTACATGATGTTCTGGGGCAATGTAGCATTTAGTTTAGAGGGGAGGTCTTAGTGAGTAAACACCTCACCTTACGCTATGCTTGCACTGCATATTAACAGACAACAAACTAATTAACACAACTGGAATTAAATTTAGAAAGGAAGGCTTAGAAAAGTGTATTGTTGACAGACAAGTTAATAAACACAATTAGATTTTTTCTTAGCAAGGATGGTTTAGAAAAGTATTGTTGTAGAGCAGAAACATTGCTAAAACTAACCTGCCTTTAGGCCTTGGGGCTGAAAGGTTTTGTAGGCCTTCCCTCATTGCAATAAAAACAATACAAATGTATTGTATGTGACAAAATTAGTAATATTATGTTGTGCCATGCTTCCCACATGGGCCACTTGTAAATTGGATCAATCAGCAGCCAAAACATGAATATCAAGTGATAGATCATGACAGGCCCCTTCCCTTGTCTTCATAGACCCTGGGGCTGAGCCCAGGTTAGCCCCTGCAGTATACAGCGGGCTTGAATGCATGTACTGTATAGTGTCAGCTTCTTTGAAACATTGGTGAGAATTAGAATTAAAGCTGACGTTTTATATGAGCTACATTTGCCATGCGTCAAACCTAATGTTCTGCACAACAAAACGCTCCGACTAAACCGCATGCCCCCTCAGGCCAAAAGTACGTTTTTAATGTCAGCCATCGACTCTTGGTTTGTTTGTATCACGAGTGTAAGACATATTATTGTAACACAACCGTCAGTCAGTGTTCAGATTTTTGTCTATTGTTCGTGACTTGTATTGGAATGCAAATTTACAATTTTTTTTAGGGCATAGTGTCCTTGTGGGCATTGAGCAATAATTTATTGCAAGTTGAAAATCAGAAACTATGAAGAACAACTTCATCACTGGTGAACACGTACAAACTAAGCAAAACCCTTTCAGCTCTTCTAATCCACCGATACTGTTCTGATACTGATACGATAAGAGGAGTAAAATATTATAAATCAGACAGCAAAGCAAATTGAAGTCAGTACAAATACACTGACCACTACAATTCCCATATGATGTTATCTGGGTAACAATACGCTGAGATGGAAATATCATGACTCCAGTCAGATAACGTCCCTACACGAGAGAGAGAGAGAGAGAGAGAGAGAGGTGCCTCTACATTAGTCATGTAGGAGACCTACTGCAGCAGTAGTACAGTATTTCTTTCCAACAGAGATCTAATGGAGAAAAAATAAAAGAAAGCATGACGTTTGCTGCTATCAAGTTGCTATTACAGCCTGTTTCGTCAGGAAAATTGGCCTCAATAACCACCACTTTAGTTTCAGCATCTTAGAACAGAAGTAATTGCAGATTTGCCCTAATAACAAGACATTGTGCTGCTAATTAATTCACGTAGTTCTCTGGAGCACCTATGACATTGTGTATTTAAGTCCCTGCACTCCAAATTCATGAAATCTGCTTATTAGAATTGTGCCATGCGTCAAGCTGGATTCCTCTCTAAGCCATTAGCGGTTGTTGGGAATGCTTTGGGCTGGTCTCAGCACTGACTGTAATGACAAGGACAGGGTGCCAGCAAGAATCAATGCTGCTCTGTGGCTTAGCAATGAAACTGTAACAGCACGACTGCCCCTATTCAGCTTCAGCCTGTCGCCCTGTTCCACCACTTAATTGATCAAGGTTTTATTTATCCTGCCACAGGACTTAAACCTAATTTGTTTCCCATTCACTCACAAAGCGCCTTCATTGAATAACCATGCGCACATTCTCTCGCCCTGCACCACATTCCTTCGCGTCTAACCCCCCCCCCCCCCCCCCAGCTTGTCTCGCCAAACGCATACGATTGTTGCGTCTGTGTTAATTTACATGTAGCGGGGGCACCCTTAAACCTGTGTAATTAATTATCATATCAAACATAATCTCAAAATTAATTTATGTCAGCATACGCACACAGTTGGCTTTTCATTAGAGAAGCTCCCTTTGAATGTGTTTTTAATTCGGCGGTGGGGGGGGGGGGGGGCGTCAGGAGGGATGAATCCCTCTCCCTTTGTTCTCTGTGAAGAAAGCAGAGGTGCATCATGCATAGCTTCTTTACTCTGCTACTGTGCACAGTTGCCGCTGTAATTGGGTAATATTTTTACTACCACAGCGTCTGCGAGCATTTCCATTACTATTCTGTCACAAAAGGCCCTCCTCGCCGTCATCAACTTAAATGGAATGTCAATACTTAGTGCGTAGGAATGGGGAGCGTGGAAATGAGCTTAGAACCAGGACCCATAAACATAAAGTTTAACTCCGCCACCGAAGGAAGCGACCGGCATGAAGCACAGCTTTGCAAATCGAATAATAATAATCACATCTTGACTTACCCAGCTTTCTAAACAGCTTAATATTAATAAGTCAGAAGCTGCGGGAGATTCTCTTTTGCAATCCTAACCCCCCCCCCCCCCCTTCCTTGTGCTTTGCATCCCTCTGGCCACCCCTGCCCTTCTCTGCATCCTTCCCGGCCTGCTGTTTGCAACTCTTCCTCTAATTTCTCATTTTATTGTTCAGCCATGAAGCCTGGGTGAATAAGGGATGCAGAGAGAGAGAGAGAGAGAGAGAGAGAGAGAGAGAGAGAGAGAGAGAGAGCAGTGTCAGTGACTGTCAAGGCATGGGGAGGGCTGGCGCATAACGTACGCGTAACAGACAACCAGACTCCGCTTCGTCAGATGTCCAAGGCGGGGGGGGGGTTGGGTTGTGGGAAGAGGGGTGGTTGAGATTCCCCACATGGGGCCATTTTATGAACCCATTTGCATTACCATAGCTCAAGCTGTAAGTCAGCGGGGCTGCCGAGAGAAGAGACAGCACTGCTTGCGCGGGCCGATTATGGCCATCATATATTCACCCATAGTGGGGGATTTCCAGAGACAAGCCAGATAATGCCCTGATTGATTTTTACAGAGCCGTTAACTATTAACAGTACTGTAAGTGGAATATGCCCACTGATGTATATCATAGCACAACACATGAGATGAATGGATTATCATACGGCTTCTCCCATAGCTGTTTTTGTAATTGCCATTCTCGCTTCCCCTCACCCCGATCTCTACGGCAAGTTTAAACCCTCCATAATATATCTCTTTACACATCCCACCTAACATTCAGTATCTTGCTGGTTTCATTCGGGCAGGATTAGTAAATAGCTAATATGAATAAACTAACACATGAGTCATGGCTTGAATGAATTCTCCACATAATATGCCATGTTTATCACTTTCCCCTCACAACTCTCACACCTAGTCACACACAAGACAAGCATCGTGTTCTTTTCATAGAAGGACACACAGAACACATAACAACCCGAGTCTTATCTTGTGATGTTTGGGGAAAGTGCATACACTGTATCTCTAAGGTAATTAATCGCAAGCGAGAGGTCTGATGTGACCGGGAGTCATGGCAGGCCCAGACTAATGGTGAAGCTAATTAGAAAGGCTGTTTCATCCCACTTCTGAGATCTTCTCACACCCGCGCTGTACACACAATTCTGAGCTGGAAGGCTTTGTCCATCGCCGTAAATAGCAGAGGTGTGACCAGGTTCGTATTAGGTTTGTATCAAGTCTTTATAAAGTGTATTGAGTCTATGAGGAAAATCATGTCAAGTCAAAATAAAACACATAACTGTAACTGGAATCAAACTAAATATCAACAGTTTACGTATTTCCACAGTATGTCTGCTTACATTATATCATTGTAAGGAGACAATTTAAGTATTTATTACTGTACATTTTTAATGTCACAGCAGTATATGTCCTTTTTTAAGTTGTCTACCATAAGTCTGTCAATATGAAAAATTAATGGCAGCAAATGGAATATAACCACACAGTACAAAAAATGTCTTAAAGGGGCAATCTGAAATTATTTTGAATGCGAGCAATCCACCTGAAATTAACTAGAGCGCCATAAGTCCCTCTGTGAAATGTCCCCAACCATGTCCGCTCAGCTTTTCTTTTTTTTTTTTGCGAACAGAGCAAGTCCGTTTGCAGTAACACATACTGTATACACAATAGGAGAAAATGTTGGATTTTAAGTGTGTCAAATTGGGACTCGAGTATAGTACAAATCTAATGGCGTCAGTCCAAGTCGTCCAAGAAAGGAAGAAGACAAGGATAGCCTGAGAGACAAATGCGATGCATCTTCTCTGTGATATAGGCGCTAGTTTCCCATTGCACTTCATTCAACCACACTATAGAGAATAATGACAGCAGCCAGCTTTGCTGTGCATCTCCACAGTATGCACTTTATAAGTATAAGGCAGCCGCCTCATCTTTCAGCGAACCCTCAATCAAACTCAATAACCCATTTTATTCCTACACCTCATTTCTGTTGTCAGCGTTGACAGTATCACACTAAGGTTTCCCCATAATCGTGCAGGATGTTGAGAGTGAAATATAATAGATTATAATGTTGCCAGCTCTCATCCCCGCTCTCTGTCACACTTCTCGCTGATGACATACAGCCGGATTCTCATAATCTGATATCCTGGTCATTTTGTAAGGAAGCTTGCACCGTTAATTAGGGAAGTGAATCATATTATAAATATACACAGTACAATGAAGACATTTAATATTTCTTCACCGCATCCATCTCCATTCTGCTTCTTTTCTGCTACTGTTCTGTAGTATTATCCATAGCAACCATATACAGTGGCAAGAAAAAGTATGTGAACCCCTTGGGATTACGTGGAGTTTTGCATGAATTGGTCATAAAATGTGC
>JAODLL010047936.1:0-19823 GCA_026546735.1 Forbesichthys agassizii | reverse complement strand
CCCCCCCCCCCCCCCCCCCCCCCCCCCCCCCCCCCCCCCCCACACAGTTGACAGACTGTCCAACAATACTAGGCTATTTACATCTGGAATCTTTGCACTGAGCACTATAACCCTCCAGAGATTGATGTAACAATTGAAAGTTAGAAGTAAAGTTATTAGTCAAAATGTTAAGGCTATGTGAATGCTGCTTGTGCCGAGATACAGTTTGGCAGTTTATGCAATGATATTGTAATACCGCTCTGTCTATTGAACTATCTTGTGCATTCTATTAAAACAATGTAAAAACATGAACAGGAAACTCTAATTTGTGTACGACTGAAATGCAAGACCCTCCTGGCTGCTGGAAGGTAGCCTTGCTTCCAAGATGAGTCAGCGTTCAGTTCTCCTGCTGCCTCAGGTGTGTCTTGAGTGAACTAGAATTGAAACACCATCAAAATAATTTTACTGACGCTTGGAATTCTTCCGACAGTTTAAATATAGATCACTGAGATTATTAATAATAATAATAATAATAATAATAATTATTATTATTATTATTAATAAACTAATATATGAATACATTACTGGAATTGTCCCCTTTCTTGATACGACAACACACAAATCGAACATGGTCGTATAGGGCAAAAGATGTTCTTTAGGATGACAGAATCCATGGTTTTGAAAGATCTGTACACATTTTATCTTTTGTATTTAGTTAGTCTGTTTTTTTTGTAGCTAACTTACTTATTTGGTTCCATACTATATTTTTTATTAGTTATATTTTTAAAATAACATTATGTTTCCTATTTTATTTTATTAGAATTTATGACATTCACTGTTTTCCAACAAAAGCATATTCTGTTTATTACGGTCACCATAAGAATAGTTTCTCTGAAATGTAAACCTTGACCACCACCACAGCAACCTGCCAGATATTGTTTGTCAATGGATAAATACCTTCCCTGTCATCATTCATTTAGCTGCTACTAAAACCAAGAACCCCTGATGACCCCCATGTTTTGAATATTCTTCAGGAAGTGACATCTTTCTGTCCCGGTGTTTTTAAAATATATGGTACTAGCTACAGTCTGCAGCCTGTGTTCTGTCCAGTCGCATTTCTTCCCTATAGTGGCGGTTAATGCCAAAAGGACACATGTCCTTCCAATCAACAGTTCTCCTCAACACATCATCAGTGCCCTTCACCTAGCCATGCTCCACTCAACACTGCCACCACTCAACACACATCGATTTTACCGCCACTGTCTTGCACACACGTGTACACACATATACGACATGTGGGGAAAGCACACACACACACACACACACACACACACACACACACACATTGCACTGCAAAATCTCTACTGAATGTACAATGGTACACACATGCACGTGAGCGACTGCACACACACACACTGTGCCTGCAGCTGTACATCACATGCAGTTATACACTACACAGTCCCATTAGGGACTTGAATAGAGAATCAGTATACAGGGCCAGAGTGATTGTAAGAAACTCACTCAAAGGTCTGCAGATTATTTTGTTCTCTGCAGGAAGTCATTTACAATAGCCCCCCCTCATCCTCTCCCTCACCACTTCACTCAATTTAAACAGCGCGCATGTCATAGTGTGTGTGTGTGGGGGGGTGTGTGTGGGCTTATGTTTAGGTGTTTGTGCATGTGCATGACTGTGATTCCCCCAGTGGAGTCACCGCAGCGTCGAGGGCAGAGCGCTCCATGTGACCGTATACTTGTTTAGAGAGAGGGGCGTTGGGAAATGAGTCATGTCAATGCGGGGCGAACAGCGGAGCGCCACGCCGATTTGAATTATGAGGCGCTGAACAATGAGGTCATCGGCAGGGCCAGAGGCATAAATCCCTCGCTGCCATGTTGCAGCACAACATCTCTTATCAATAGAGGAAACCAGAGCGCTTGAAAACCCCCGCCATTGTTTGTTGTCTTCGGCTGCACATTGTAAACAAAGAGCCAGCTATACTGGATGACCTCAAAAACTGCCAGGCTAAAGACAATGCAAATGGGGGGGAATTCCTCATTTTTGTGTATCCTGTGTCCTTTTTAATTCAGCCTAGTGTGATTTTATCGGTGGGAAGTATGCCGGATTGTTCACAGAATCCTTGGTTTTTTTCTATTATGTTGAGTATTTGCATGCATGTCTCCTATGTCCAGATAGGAGTGTGATGATATTGTGTCACCACAAATACAATATCTTATACAGTACAATATATAATATTGCAAGATCACAATGCTGTGATAAATAAATAGGCTGTACATTCAAAAAACTGTCATTATTCATCAAAGAGAAACACAATATACAATATCTGAAAATACAGTATATTTTGTTAAAGGCATGGTCAGCAATAGTAAGATAAAACACTACTCTCCTGACTGCAGTACTGGAATTGCTAATTCTAATGCTAGCTTTAGTTAAAGGTAAAGTCAGCTATTGCAAGTTAAATGCTAAGCTAATACACTTTGTAAAAAAAAAAAGAAAAAAAAGCTGTATCTCCTTGCATTTTGCTAGCTTATCGTTTTCTATGTATGTAGAAAATATAATCCGGTCCTTTTACACGGCCCTGGTGCCATAAATAGTAACATAAACAAAATGGCAAACAATTTGCTTCACAATGCATTTCTACATGTGAGGCGCCACAGCAGGGATGATTTGCGTTAGCAAGAATGACTTGATATTCAATCAAAGCAAAAACAATTCTCCCTTCACTGCCATAGGATGCTCCCTCAGAAGTTCCACCCCCCCAAATTGGACATGCATTGCCAAGGCTGGGATAGTGTTGGTGTGGTGTGCATGACTTCTCACTGTGTTCCCATTTACAAAACCAGGGCTGTGTAGGAACACCAGAATCGACAGCTAGTAAGCTCTTAGAATATTGGCACTATGTTGATACTTATGCTTTTTGCAATGATTTCATGGTTTACCAGGAAATAATGGTGTGTATATTAAATAATGTATGTTATAAATGTATAGTTAGCCCTGATGAGCTTATACTGTGATTATATTACCTAACAGAATGTTGGTTTCTAATGACAACTGGTGTATTAACTTTTCTGCTATAGACCCTTTTCACACGCAAAATACGTCGCACCGGAAATGGTCATAGAAGGGTAAAACACAGCAGGCAATATGGTAATTCTTGAAGTCTGGCAATTTTCTTTTTTTTATTTCTACTTATTTAATTTTTTTACAGTTTGCCACCCCAGATAACACTGATATAGCAGTTTTCATTGACTAAAGATTGACTATTACTAACTAGGCTGCGTTTTTCAGAAATTAGACATGCATTGTGTCAATCAAAAATGACCAACCTAGTGCAATATAATATTTAGCCTAGATCTAGATCTGTATCTGTAATTTTCCATAATGGATTGTCTCTGATCAGTGTCTTGTAAGAGCACCATCCCAACCTCACATTTAAACTTCCTGCTTCAGGGGCTCTTGCTTTAACTGCTTTATATACATCCCCTGCTATCCATCTGGCTTCCAAGCGGAAAGATCTAACACTAAACACTTTGATGCGCCCAGTCGTTTGATGGCAAATGAACGCAAAATAATAATGCCATTTATTGTGCCCGTTCAGCTACACAGCTGTGATCTTGAATGATGTCGAATGTTGTTTTCAGTCTAAGCCTTTGAGCAAGACTGTGTGCCAGCTAGTATTGATCCGGGGCCCATTTGATGGCACACCGCGATTGGCTGAAGCTGAGTAAAGGAGGGTAAGGATGGCTAGATGGTCATGCTCGATAAGAGAGCGATATTACCAGATCAGGTGATCAATGGTTTCAAAACACTGCGTCACAATGTTTGTGCCGTTTTTGTATTCTATATTCTGTGGGCAGTATAAGCTCTCAGAGGTGCTAGCCCTTCTGAAAACACTGTGACAAAACAGTTGACCTCCTCCTCTACAAATCCGGATGTTTATGTGTTCAATTAGCGTGTGTGGCTGGCAAACATTAGCTAGCTAGTGACTGTTGGTGCTGTTATGGAATCGGTTTGTGCTGAGACATGCCCTATGCAGCCCAGTGTTGATTAAGGTCTCACGCCCCTTTGGCGCGTATTAGCATTTGTCAGTTTGTCCCTAATGCGTCGTTCACGTTGTCTTCAATGGACGTCATTAATTTCCTCTCGTGGTTTGCAGGGATTCCTGATATCCTGGTGAGTATCATGCCTGTAGCGATCACTTACTGGGGTCGGTAGGGGGGGGTGTCTGTTCTCTAGCCATGTGAGAAATGATACATGTTCTCGTGTGCTTTGAACCCTCTGATTAGCTTGCTCTCATGTGGCGCAATGGAGCAGGTTTTCTTTCGACGAAGGCCGCATTGAGCCAGCAATTTGTTTTTGTTGTCGCCTTTCGAACACTCCTTGCGTCAATTATTGTGAGCTATTTCCGTGGCTGAATGATGTATCTCGTTATTGCACTGGTGAAACTCACCCTTCTATCTAATTACACCAGTGTTGCACACAGTTCAGTGATTCACAATAGTTGGATGACTTAACCACTTTTCTTTTCATCATATTTGCCTCCTCCTCTGCTCTTCTCCCTTTCTTACCTCCGTCTTTGTCAGTGTGTGATTTATGCTGGGACGTAGACAAGAGTCTTTAATTTTACGCCTGGGTGGACCAAACAGGTCCATATTCTTCATGCACATATAATATCTGTCCAAGCCTGGAGGCGGCAGTGGTCAAATTGTGACTTTACATTGATCTTATGGCTCCCCGCCTTTCTAAGAAAAGGATTCACAGCTATTCCTTGGGAAGCTAAAACAATCCCAAACAATAGGCGTCAACCCGGTGCTTTATGTGCGATAGCCCGCCGAAGCGTAATTACAAAGGGCAAAGTGTGAACTCGCACAGTGAGATCATGAAGTACAGTCGTCCTAACGACACAAGCTTGTGATGAATGGGGTGACATCGGGCATCAATAGAACCACCGCCTCCCTTTAATAGAAAACGCTGTTGTTTTACTGTGAGAAAATGGTCAACATCTATCACGCAAACTGCTCTCTGGTTCATCCAGGAGAGAGTTTGACACATCTCCAATGATGGTATGAGATTTCTTTTTAAATATAAATTATTCTTTCTGCTCTCTCCTAATACATCATTCACACCCCAGCAAAGTCTCGCACCTCTTTCCGATGCAAATCTCATCTCTCTGTGGTCCATGCCTGGGTCCCTTGTTTAAAGCGTTAATGCTGGCCCTTTCTGTTTGATGTAAGTCTCTTCTTTTCTGGTTATTTTTATGCAGTTATGGAATCTATATGGCCTCCACATTTGTCATCCTCTAGCGGGAATTTGGGAATGAAATGATGATACATTTTACATCAAATGTATCAAATTAGATTGAAATATATAGTACTGTAAGTAATTCTGGAGAAAGCGTGTTGATATTTGAACTGGATCGAAAGAAAAACACCCCTTCAATGTCATAGCGTGCTCCCTCAAAAGTTTCTCCTTGCACATTGGAAACACATTGCGAAGGTTATAGGATATTGTTGTTGTGCGCTGTCTGCACCAGTTTGTATATGCTCCTATTTTGGTTGTGTAGAACTGATTCTTCATTCAACAAGAACAGAGAACTGTAAACTAGTGGGCCGTGAAGAGATATTTGGTGAATTTGACAGTGTATTATCTTCTAATCACTTATACCTTTTAGTAAGGTAATGATCTAATTTGTTAAGAATGGACAAAGTTGAAAAATGGGTGAATGCGTGTCACTTACTATTAGTTACGTTTATCTGGCAACAGATTAAAATTGTATCTTCACTAAAGAGCACATCATTGCATCTTCATGCATTGTGTTTAAAGTATTACATAATTTGTGCCTTACATTATTTTATTTGTAAGGAATCCTACAATTTTAGAATAATTAGTCCAGTACCATTCAAATTATACACTAATAGCCAATACAAATGTTATATACTGTACTGTACAGTAACAATACATCAATAAAGAATCCTATAATCATTATCGGATCCTAACTAACTGAAACCTAACTGACCTATGTTACATCTTCATCATCAAGTAAATAAATTGGTAATTATTCTTGGTTCTTTGATGAACCAAAACCTGGGGATGGAAATGTAAAAATGTGGGACTTTTACATTTCCCATGCGTTTCTATGGTGCCATTTTGAAATCGACAAGAAAAATAATTGACTTCTCTTTTCAGGAATGGAACACAGTCACCCCACATGTAGTTGGAACACCCCACAGATGAATAGGGCCTTTCCTAAAGCTCTCCACAGTCCTCTCTCATCAGTCTGTGTATTTACACCTCATCTCCCGTGTTCATGAATTCCCATTTCTCTCCACCTCACCTCTTTATTCTCACTCTCATCACCCTGCCGCTGCTGCTCGTTGAGCGATCCCTCCATCGCTGACCGTCCCTGTGAATAATGCATGGCGTGCTCCGAGACCAGGGAGCACGCCACCACGGGCTTTGTACGTTGGGGAGGGGGAGGGAGGAGTTTAGCTCTCATCTTATTTCTCAACCAATGGCTCTTCTCTCTCATTTTGGCACACACACACACACACACACACACACACACACACACACACACACACATACAGTAACTATATTTGTTTAGGCTTCACACACACACACAGCTGCAGTACACAACACAAATGTATAGCGGAATACACTCACACATGTACACATATAAGCACACTGCCTTTTATGCACACACTGCAACCCACATGCACACACACACATACATAGGGGTTGCAACCATGTAATGACATGACATAAATGAAAGTCAGGTAAAAAAGGTAAGGTAAATGCTCAAGTAGCAGATTGCTATTACAAGAAATGAACACATTTTCTGTTGATCAATCAATAAGTCGATTGGATTGGATGGCTTCACCCTCCATTTACAGTAACAGCACAACATAAACGAGTGTCATGATGAGCATCATTCAAAATGTATGCAGATAATTCAATTTAAATAATCAATACATTTTAAAATGGGGGGTCAGCCCACAATTTGAGACCCGCTGACTTACACAGCCTCTGTTAATCAACAAAACATCCCCACACCCACTACACACACACAGTACCAGTTGTAATCCACACTGGCATTGAGGTTGACCCTGGAGATGTGAAGGGGGGAAAGGGTGTGTTGGGGGTTGTCCAAAGCAACAGGAAGACTGGCAGAAGAGAGAGGCAGATGTCACTGAAAGAGAAAAGTGAAGAAAAAAATAGATATATTTTCACATTTCAGAGAACTGCATCATATTGGAGGCATCACAGTTACATGCAGCATCTGATTGGCAGCTGGATTTGATCATGTTAGATTCCAACATTATCAAATCCAGCTGCCAGCTGTAAGATTGTATTGGATTCTTATTATGTCACATTACCTGTACATTACATTACATTCAAGTTTGTATTAGTCATTGTACATATATTGGACTGGATTATATAATAATATATCAGTGTAGATTATAATCAAGTATTAGATTGGATTATTTTATATAATACAGTATTAGGTTCATTAGAATAACATTCAACAAATCAGATCGTATATACAAAACAACTAAATGTGTGTGGATGTATGAAACACAAAATGGATCACCTCAGAAAGAGTTTGTCATCCGTAAAACTTCTATTTAAATAATTTCAGTAATGATTTTAATCTGCTATTATTATTAGGAGTGGGGCAGTGCAGCAGGGTGATCAAAATGTGTCTAGTTGCTGCCTCCTAGCTCATAACCTGACCCACCAGATATCTTTGTTAAACATATCCATCTTGGGAGCCGTCCATTGAAACTGGTTCAATAGGGCAGGCACTTCTAATAAATAATAATAAAAACAATGCTGTATTGTATCATCTCTAGGAGTTTTCGACTGGAGTTGATTTCATGTCAGGTCACACCTAAACCACGCCCGTAGCTGTACTACGCTGATTGGCAGCACACTAGGTTTACCGGCCTGAATCACCTCCATTTCCAAGCTCCCCAGACTGATTCTCGTGGCAAAGTCAAACTGAAGCTTGCGAGATCTCAAGACGGTCTCGCAAGGCTACCTGGCTGCAGGAAGTGTCCTGAGCAAGACGTAACCCATGCTCCCAGTGGTTTGATGGTGTATGCATGGGTATGGGCTAAATCTGAGGCTATCCTGTGCAGTGCTTTGAATGGCCTGAAGGTTAGAAGAGAGTGATATATAAATACAGTCCATTTACCCAGCCTTCCCCAATTGAATGTATTTCACTCTATAGGTGTTATAAAGTGCATTTGACATATGGCACCTTCCTTTAGCCAGCGAGAGAGAAGGAAGTTAAGCCCCTTGTAACACAGAGCAGGCTCTGACGAGGGAGAAGTCAAAGGAAGAGCGACAGGGCACAGATATTATGCGATATAAGATGCATTCTAAACGTGAATAACTGCCTCTTTGCCCGCTAGTGAGAGCACCAACAACGGCTCCTTCAGACTTGTGAAATGTCGCCTCTATAAACCAGTTATCATGACACGAGAGAGCTCTTTAGCTATAAACTGCCGCAAAGCTCAGACAGACACGGGCCATTATTGACTGTTTCACTCAGATAATCATTATGAGGGACGTTGCTAACGCGCACATGCTAACGATAGACACGCTCACATGCGCGCGCGCACACCTACGCACACAAACACACAGGTGATTACGTCGTCTGAGTGGTTTATGCCACTACGCAATGCTAATGCTACAATCTGAACGGGCGCCGTTGGTCACATTTCGCCCCCCCTATCTATTTCAGATGTCTCCGTGATGACAGCAACCTGAAAATAGAGTACGCAAATATCCTCTCCATCCGCCCACGTTTCTTTCCCGTCACCTGCCCTGTCTGTTATCACTCTTTTTACGCTCTATTTATCTTCCCTCCGCACCCCCTTCCTTTTTCCTGTAGGTCTAGGGCGGCCTGCCGCTCTTGAGATGTGATTCTTTGGAAGGTCTTCTTCTCGCACCTTGACAAGGCAACGTACGCAATACCAGGTAAGGGCCCACTGTATGCGTCACTATCACACCATGAAAGTTAGTTAACCTGCAAATTTGACTCATCGTGCGTTCTTATTTACAGCAGTAGCCCTGTGGGAATGATTGCACACAAATACACAGGCCCACACCTGGCGTTTCTTGCCGACTCTACACGATGGGTCTGCATTTTTCTCTTTTTCTTGCATTTTTTTTTTAGCTTTGTATGATACTGTGTCTGAAAACTTTTAAAGGGAGCAACATTTGCTCCCATCTTTCTCTCCCTGGAGATCCGAGCTTCCATCTGTGCCACAGAGCGCTCTAATTGGTCTGACAAATGTGTCCTCTGAAACTGCTAATCCAATCAAAGCACTGACCCAGTGAGCCACAGTCAGCATACAGAATAGGAAACAACATGATAGTATCAGAGAATAGAATAGATTATTTAATTTTCATTTGGGTTAAATATTTAGACTGTAATAAGTACAATGAAATAATGGAAGTTGGCACACAATATCATATATAGGTGTTAGTGGATGTAGTGGTAAAGTGGTCAAATATAATTCAGATAGATACTGTACACCAACCTACAGTAATTGTAGTGCAATAATACATTTTGTTTTATTCAGAATCCATATGAATGAAGATACACACTGTGGAATTTGTGAATTGTATCTATTCGCAAGGAACAAATCTCCAGGACATCGCCCTAAAACTACATTTATCAAAAGGTGCATAGTCATTTTGTTTGGATGAGCATCTGTGGAACATGATTGGACAGATAACGTGCACATAAGTGCACATACACTATGCTCATATGCACCATTGTGCATCGGTGGCCCCTCTTGCCAGTACTGCAAATATACACCAGATAAAGGTATGGTAAGTGATGCTAAGCTAATACACGTTTTGTCAAATTCACAGAGAGGCGTTTTTGTTAAAATATTAACAAGCTTTCTCCAGAATGACTAGTCCTTTAAAAAGATCCACGCTTTCCCAGTAAACTCGGGGCACACCCCAGTTGGTGCCATCTGACCTATACCACCTTCCTCTGCGCCCAGCCCAAAAGTTCCTGCAGTAGAAAGCACCTTACGTGAGTTTACAGCAGATGCCCTTATAGGGTTGACAGTGCAACCAGAAGCAACTGTAGATAATTAAATGTTTCCATTAATTAATTATTCCAAACCTGAGTATCAATCCATAGATCAGCGGGAGGCAAACTACTTCTGCTCATACAAGCCTCTTACTGCAACCTATTTGAAATGTTTTTACAAGCTCAGGCTGAGGAAATGTTAAATTTACGAGCTCCGTTTTAATTAGAAATACTGGCTCCTACAGTCGGGCTGATGAATAGCATATGCAATTTATTGGCATAATGGAGGCGGATGCGTTCCTTGTGTATTGACAGCTCACCAGCTCCTCACCAGTGGGAGAAATATGTGTCGCTGGTGGATAAAAACCCTAAGGACATGTTAGCATAAGCGAGCCCACTATCTATTGATTGGACTGTACAGTATGAACACAATATTTGTGTGTGAGAGAGAGAGAGAGAGAGAGAGAGAGAGAGAGAGAGAGAGAGAGAGAGAGAGAGAGAGAGAGAGAGAGAGGGAGAGAATGTTTGTATGTTCGTATCTATTCATAATGTTTATTTGTGGTATATATAATTTTGTTTTTACTTACATAATTTGTTTTTTGATGGTAGGCCAGTTAGTCTTTGTTTGTCAGTTTATTTACACACATACAGTAAGGTAAAATAATGCTAATTTTCTTTTCTATTTAGAATTTTTAGGTCCTAAAAATGATTAAAATCCTCTATAATATTACTCCAATAGAAAGAAATTACACACACACTATTATTGTGTGTTAGTGTTAGTATGTGCATGTGCCCACGTGTGTGTGCGGTGTTTGTGCATGTGTCCTTCCCCAGTGTTGGCTTTGAAACACAAGTCTGTGATATCAACATCGCATTCTGTCTTCATTCCACCAAAACAATGACTGATAAGAGCGAACAATAGCAGAGGATATATCCTTCTTCAGACAAGGGATGTGTCGTTCCCTTGTGGACAAACAGGTGTTTCCCACTCAGTCAACGCTAACATGCATACTGTGTAGCTAATGAGCGTGTTGAGATTGAAACAAGATCTGTATCACTTTCATTGGTTTGGAAAGACAAAATAGGCTAACGTGAAATGAAAGCCATACTGTACAGGACGTAATGTACCACCACCACGATTGCAAAGGCAGGCAATATCTAACCTCTGCCCGTATCATATCACATTCTTTCCATTCTTACATTCATGGCATTCACGCTTTAATCCAAAGCTACTTACATGTAGTATATGTGTCAAGTTGGACACACACCAGCAATTGTAAGCAACCAATATCATATAATTCAGAATATTAGCATTTTGTGGCCTGAATAATTAAGTGCTTAATACTAAATTAGTGCAGTATATTTTTTAAGAGTAGGATAGAGAGAAAAGAAACATTTGAATAAGAAGCTTGAGTTAGCATTGAGTGCTACGACAAGCAGACGTCGCTAGTCGAGAGCTTCTTACCTTATTCTTACCTGTGTCTATCTAGCTTACCATGACCACATTATTGTAGCCTATATCTTACTTTATGTAACTTAGACCTAACTCAGTTAGTGCTGGGTATTTTATGCTAACCCAACCATAACCATTTTAATGTAGACCTACATTAGGCAGTGATATGCATATGTTAATAAGTTTAACTAAGCACATTAATATTTGTACACCGAGCCTGTATTTATATTGTATCCAACCATAAACAGATCAGCATGTTCACAGGAAAGTACACAGAGCGCATAATGTACACAATACAAGTACAGCTGTGTGTATTGTATGTGGAGATTGAATGGGTAACGTGCACAACTGCACATGCACAACTCCATTTCCGCACACCCCTTTCTGTTTGCCCCCCTGCTGTGAACAGAGACTTATTGTCTGGTAATGTGACCTTTGTTGAGTTGAGAGGCCTTTGTTCGGACACAATAGTGGCCATATTGTAAACAGTGCCACTCAATGCCATCTGTAAAGCTTAAAAAAAAAGATTGTTCAGGGTTGAAGTTGATGGATTTTAGGCAACAGCTTCTGGTAATGGTGTGTGTGTGTGTGTGTGTGTGTGTGTGTGTGTGTGTCAGTAGCCTGTTCCCCCTGAAATAAGCAGATGGAGAAACGCAATTATACTTGGCCTGACGCACATGCCCGCTTGCACACACACACGTGTGCGTGCGCGCACACGCACACTTATGCACAGAGTCAAGCACACGCAGGGAGCAGTGCATAAAGCATCTGTCGGTGAAACACTAGACCTGACAGATAATGGAGGAAGAAACTCTGAGGAATAAGGAGGGAGTTACCAAGGAAACCACATCACGTCAGCCTATTAGGTCACCACTTTTTATCTGTATGTTGATACACTATCTATCTATCTATCTATCTATCTGTCTGTCTGTCTGTCTGTCTGTCTGTCTGTCTGTCTGTCTGTCTACCAGCAGGGACATCCTTTCACTGTATTGCTCCTGCATTAGCCGGCACATCCCGCTCTGACTCGCAGCAATAACAGCATGCCTCGCGGCTGAAAGCGGCCTGTTCTGTGCCTATGGAGTGCCTGTGGACGCTGTGGCGGCTCAAGTCCCTCCAGCAGCCATAGCATGGAGGCTGTGACCTCCGGGCACTTAACCTTAAAATGCTCCAGTGAAGCGGCTCAGTGCCCAACAGTGGGGAGAGTACCATTGTAGCGCGGCTCCCAGGTGTCATCCTGTTAATGTGAGAGTGTGCTTGCCCCCCTCCTCCAACCCACTCCTCCTCCTTTCAACAGGCCTGTCCTAAGGTTGTGCTGCAGAAAATGTATTCTTACGGGGCCAGGCTAAATAAGGGCATGGTTTGTTGTTGTTGTTGTGCCCAAAAACATGCAGCTGCATCCCCCCCATCCCCCTTCCCATTTAAATAAACTGTCTTTGTTAATGTTACTGTATTTATTTTGATGGCCAACATGGAAGTTAGCTACTGTAAGGGATATTGAAGGTATAGTCAGCGATTGTAAGCTAATTGTAAGATATTTGTAAGCTATTTGTAATCAGTGTTGGGCTGTAACTAGTTACTAGTACCTACAGTGTAAATAATTCCTATTTCCAAAATGGTAATAATATTACAATTACTAATCCAAGTAATGCTGCAAAAAAAAAAAAAATCAGACTTTTCTAGCCATGGCTCTGCAAATAGGAACACAAACAAAGTGCTGCATGCCTACACACAACAACAATGCGATAGTCTTTGCAATGCGTTTCAGTGTGTGTGGGCGAAGCTTCTGAGGGCATTTGTTTTGATTTCAAATGAAGTTAGCAAGCGTTCTCGAGAATGACTAACCCTGCCTTTAAGGTGTATATATCTAATACATTTTTCATACTGTATTTTTGGATTGATGCATATGCGCAGTGGCTTGTGTTTAACAAGATAATGTTTTGCAAATTAGCCAGAATTGAACTAAATTGATTTACAAATGTTATGGAAGGTGTGTTTGGCCATTAGAGGACACATATTAAAGGCAGGTACCTGAAGCCACTCACACAACAATAGACGGTGTGCGTGTATGTGTGTGTGTGTGTGTGTGTGTGTGTGCGTGCTCGTTTGTGTGCATGATCGCTTTGTCCAATAACAAGCCTCAGACAACATGGCGTTGTGATTCAGTAGTTACCTGAGGGATTTTTATTGGGATTGGAGGCAAACACTAATTCTACAAAAGGTATTATGCTTTTATACATTGTACATACACTACATAATATACACTACTTAATATAGCCTGTTTTTATCATGTATCATGTAAGATCATGTATGTATGCACACCGTATACACACACACAAATACAAATGCAATTAAAGTACTGTATTTATCTATTAAGATTTACTTTCAAGGTGGATTTGCTTAATGATACAGTACATACCAGTATTTCTCCAAAAGCCATTGTAGATTTATTTGCTCACTTGTTACACACATTTTAAAGAATGTATATATTTTCAAATAGCATATGCTGGAATGAGCATACTCTCTAACATATTTCATCAATCTGTGGGAAAATGCACATATGCTTTGCGAGAGAACCACACATGTATGCAGTAACAGCAACTCACTATATGCATGCGTTTCAACACTACAAACTGTCAAGACTCGTCCCTCCGTCAAGCAGTGTTGCCAAGTGACGGGAGGGTACGCTCTTCTGCCGTGGTGGAGTTTAGTGTGAACTGTGAGCTAGCCACGTATCCTGTTGACTTACTGCTGGAGATGCCCAAGTCTGTCCCCTGTGGTGTATGCTGTCTCTCATGATGAAGCTGGGAGCCAGGGGAACACACACACACACACACACAGTATGTGTGCACATGTAGACGCATGCACGCACACACACACACACAAACAGATACACACGCATAGCACCTCAAAACATATATGGACGCGCATGTGCAGACCATCCATGGAAAAAAAACATGCACGCACACACACACACACACACACACACATACATACACACAAACAAAGGGGGAAACTAGGGAATAGACCAAGGAGATGTTTTTTGTCAACAACTTGGAAAAAAGCAGCTATTTAGGGCCACTGTATTCCTGTAAGGATAAGTAGTCTTATTTGTGTGAAAAGCCTGTGTGAAACAAAACAAGTTATGGCAATTACTATAGTCTCTCTCTTTCTCTCTCTCTCTCTCTCTTTCTCTCTCTTTCTCTCTCTCCCCCCACTCTCTCTCTCTCTCTCTCTCTCTCTCTCTCTCTCTCTCTCCTCCCACTGTGTTTCTCTGGTTGAGAGCTAGTGTTTGTGAGTTGGTGATGATTGTGTGTATTGTGTATGTAGCTTTCTTGTGACGAGCAGATGCGTTCACAGATGTTTGCCCCCTCTACAGTACATGTCTGTTCACTTGTTCAATTACCTTATTGCGTACTGTAGAGAACGTTGTATTTATTTGGTTATTTTAGCAGGCTGTAAAAACAGTTTCATATCATTATGCTGTATCATTCCCACAGTAACTTGGCCTTATGATGTTGTTAGTTTAATATGTATTATTTATGGTTTTCCTTGACCTTTTCAAATATTGCGTTCAAGTTAATACACCATGTCAGACACTCCCAAAAATGACGGAATATGTTTGTATAATAACATACATAAATATGTTTGCTATCCTTTGAGCTGAAAGGTTAACTTTTTAATGAAATATGAAATTGACAATTTGCATTGGAATAGATTTTATTTGATTAAATTCTCAACAATTCTTTCCTATACTGGAACTATAAAATAATGAATAAATGTGCATGTAAATATAAAGGAGTCCCAAAATTACTTGCAAAGTAAA
The DNA here is from genome assembly GCA_026546735.1 of Forbesichthys agassizii. NCBI lineage: Eukaryota > Metazoa > Chordata > Actinopteri > Percopsiformes > Amblyopsidae > Forbesichthys > Forbesichthys agassizii. The sequence continues at coordinate 4,492 of JAODLL010047936.1, read as the reverse complement.
TGTATTTAGTGAATAAAGAACAATGTTGAATGTATGTTTGCAGCAGGCGTTTGATGGTGGATTTTAAAGTAAATTTTTCTTGCACAATGTGCAGCAGGCCTTACTGTTGTAAAGTATGTATCAACAGATAACCAACCAAGTAGTAATTGCAGTGTTCTCAAGCAAGGTCTTGTTGAGCATATCAGATGAAAGTTACTTTTTTACTTTATTATTGCTATATAAATAATAATATCACCGGTTTTATTTATTTTTTTATTTTTGAGGTTACAGAATGTATACATTAATGGACAAACCATCCCATAGTAGGTCACCCACAGGTTTTTTGAAGAACGGGTTTGAAGCTTAAGCTTTGTTGGCTCTGGCCATGACAACTGTGTTGGGGTGAATTTTTATGTAGCTCATCAGTTGAAAATATATTGTCTGTAAATATATGTCTGTAAGCCATATATGAATCCCATTATTATGGCTAGACTGGAGTTAAAGGCACAGTCAGGTACTGCAAAGATGGCCAGATCCAGCACAGCTTGATCTTCAAAAAAAGGTCTTACTGATCTGACAAAGTTACGTTTCAGGTTATTTTAGATGTTTTAAAGCTGCTGTAGGTAGGATGTGAGATGGCAAAACTAGAAGGAAAGGACTTTAAACCACATCCTTCTCTGCCCCCTCAATCTGGTCTGCTGTTGTGACGCACCGTTAACGAACCTGTTGTAGCTGTGTGCATTCATGTGATTGACAGGCAAGGTAGATTTGCTGGACCAGTCAGGAAAAATAGGCCATGATTGGTCAGAATTTTCTAAGTCAACTGAGGCAGGGGCTATCGATCAAAGCAAATACTGTATACTCACAGAGCATTTCACTCACTGACAGCTGACAGATGTCTATGGCATTTCTAACTAATTACACTCAACATACAGCTCTATACCTAACATACTGCGACTTCAGGCCTAACATTCAGATTATTGTATTGTAGAACTTTTAAGGACCCACAGAAACACTGCTAAGACATAGTATATGCACATATACAGAATGCATGTTAGCATACAGAGACAAACATGGCCTATGATTCACCCCCTGCTTTTCTGAATTAGTATACTACGTATGCATCTGCTCGGCTCAACTTTCCTGATTGGAAATCAACTGCACACAAGGGATATGAAACTGCAATACGATCCAGACCTCTCCACTGCGTGATTTGAATATGAAATGATTAGATTATTGATTTGGGTTATTTGCCCCCCTCCACTGCTGAGGTTCAGATGTGGCGGCGCAATCACCATAGCTGACATTTTGCTATGTGTTTACCTTTGCTGTCTGCTTTGATTGCCTCAGAATCACCATAGCATTGTTAGCCTTGTGGGGCCGTCCTGATCTCTCCAGCTCCAGTTTGACATTGCTGCATGAGTGTCAGTCTGGACATGCTTCAAGTCCATGGGCTTATGCCCAAACCAGCAGAGGTTTGGACTGGCACCAATGGGCATGGTTTTAGTCAGAGCCTTGTAAAGAGAGAGCCGCGTCATCTCTGTTCACTCCAATAAAAAAAGGCCTACTTACAATAATTGTAACTAGGCTAAAACTATGTATGTAGCCTAGCTACTACTTTACCAGTTATTAAACGCTAGGTTATATCAGTATCTGAAGCTCATATATGTATGCTGAGATGTTGCGAGTCAAAAATAATGTTCTGTTTATGTGTATGGGGTTGATGTAGGCTACTATATGTACAGAGCAGCATTATGCAAGAGAGCAGCTTGCAACTCCATTCATGGTCTAACATCCGGTGCTGAAATGAATGTCTTTGTAGCAGCTGTAGTTGACATTTTCACAGAGGGCCCGGTCAGGGCTCTAGAGGTACCACCGGGACCTCCGTGACTCGGTACCTGCCCGAGAGTGCTCCTAGGTTGGGATCATTTTCACAGATATCTCAGTGGAACACATGATGTGAATTTTCTATTAGTCGCCAAGCGGGGAAAAAAAAGAATTTGTGAATGAGGTACTCCCTGATTACCGCCTTGAACGCAGGTGCTTGCTGTTTTTCTGTTAAACAAGTCTAGGTGGAGCTGCAGCAGCACTTGCCCCTATCTATCACATGTTAAATCCGGTTGGATCCTCGGTACCCATGGTACCTACATAAACGAGTACCGTAATGTTTTCAGAAATTTGGCATCGACTTGGTAGTATCGGTTCTCGTGACATCTTTAATCAGAAATGCAACATTTGTGGAATGTGCCTGTGGAAAGGAGAAACATGCATGCCTTGCAATTACGAGAAAATGGTTCTAGGCAGTTATGGGACTAGCCTCAGTTTCAAATATTATCAATAACGTTTTTAGAGTAATAGCTGGAATGCTAATCAGAGATGAATTTATGTAAAATAGGTATTGAGTCTGATTCCCACTTTGGACTAATTTAGAGCTACTGCATGAACTATAACTTGGCAACAATCTAGCAATATGCTCTAAACTGATTGGTAATGCATTTATAGGTGATATGATTACAGTAAATAATAAAGATTAGTTAAGAAGTTAGGAAGTTTCAATCCAAAGCAGCTGTGTTTCTGTTGTCATCTTTAACCACACAGGAATGTCTGGCCACAAATTGATGGGTGACCCTTTAGAATCCATATCTATTACAGAACATAACATGAAATCAAATGAAAAACTACAACAATAGGTTAAAAAGTACAGTCAGAAATATAATAGGATTTTATGATGACACAGGTTCATGTAGAAACACTGCAGTATAACTGGCTCACGTAATGAACCACCTGGACTCTATTTCCACCATTTCCGGGGTTTCTATTATTGCTCACTTGGGCACTTTCTTATACAGGCATCTAGGTGACAGTCGGCAAACGAATGCACTCCCCTCTCCTCTCTGTATTTCAAATGCCATTTTCCCAACTGTTAGACAATCCAGTGTTAAGTGCCTCCTTTCATATTTATATGCCAGTGTTGGTGCTTATGCATTATTAACTTGCGAGCAGAGCCCGGTAAGCACCCCAGAAAGGCCATTTTGAATAAATATTTCAACATTCTGATATACACAGTTCATATCTTCTGTAATGCAAGGGGCCAAAGTTTGGTTCCAAGGAGTCTTCTGAAGGAATCTCATTTCTATTTCTCCAAAAGGATATTTGCAATCTACATTTCTAAAACGAGTCTTTGAACCCTTATTTGCAGAGCTTCAACTAACCTTTGAAAATGTGTGTGTGTGTGTATATCTTTGCTGCGCATGAACATATGTCCTGAACATCTTTAGAACTAGGGTCACTCATTGAACCATAACAAAAGCCATAATATTTCATACAAATTGCTGGCATTCCAGTTACATTGTTTAAACAGTAAGTACAGAGTAAAACTCTTCATACATATAAAATGCTATGGTTTGACTATAGTGTCGCATGACTCATGACCTAGATATACTGTGTCTGCATGGCTATGTCGACAATGCCATCCTACAATGTCTGTTATAACCAAAGTTCTTATAGATACATCTATATATATCTATAGTACGTACGCCTGTGGGCAGTTATTAGGAAGACTGTATCTAAATGAATGGGAAAGAGTCATAACTGCAATGTCACCGGGCATAAAAATGCATGTATACAATTGCGAGACAAATCGGATTAAAACACTTAAGGTTTAAAAAGCCATTTATTTTCCCTACAGGTTATATTTCTATATGCAACTGTCAGCTTGTATCAGTGCAACTTTACCTGTAGCCAACTGGCTGTAGTGCAATGAACCTTAAGCTAGATCTACACCGCAGCGATTTTTGTTCGTGTGTGTGGGAGCGACTGCTTATTAATAGAAATCACCAGGTTGCTGGTTGCTGGTGGACCGACCGCTACTATCAACCGAATCCGACTCTATCAACTTTTTATAGCGATTCAAATTTTTAATCGGCAGCGAGACGTGAAGGAAATCGCTAGCGTTTCTACCCATCAGAATCTAGGTAAAGGCTTTTTAGGCTTTCCTGCAGTAATATCAATATGCAAAACACAAACACCTAAAAACATTGAGAAAATACTTATACTTTTTCAGCAGCCCAAAACAAGTAAACCATTTACTGTTTGCATTTCAACGTGATAACTCCACATCACGGCAAATGTATGCATATGCGCCATGTTGCTCGCCTGATTATGTTCCCTGTGACTCCTTCGTCTTCTCTCCATTTAATCCTGAATTAACAAAATGCATAGTAAGGCCTACATTTGATATCACAAGCACTGGCCTACTAGATTGAAATCAGTTTAGATTAGACCATGTCTTTTATTCAAAAATGGATTACCTATAAAGTTTTAAGAATACATGGGATTATGAAAATATGTTGTTCAGTTGGACAGTCATGGTGACATTATTCTTTCGGGAGGAATGACTTTATTTACTTTTTGTGGTGCAGCGTGTAAATTTAAACGTGTTGTTAAATTCGAAATGTTCTCACTCTCTCTCTCTCTCTCTCTCTCTCTCTCTCTCTCTCTCTCTCTCTCTATA